>BGNK01007050.1:886-20989 GCA_003297005.1 Symbiodinium sp. clade A Y106
TTGGGATTGAGGGTTTGGGGGGCTCGCAGGTTTAGGGTTCGTGGGTTTCGGCACTCACACTCGGACATGCAGGCGAGGCATATGGTTCGAGGTAGGCTTTTGGGGTTGGGTTTGGGTGCATTAATTCGTGGGTTTAGGCTTTTGGGGTTGGGGGTTTGGGGGTTTAAGGTTTGGGTTTGAGGGTTGCGGACTGCGGGCCTTGCACGAGCAGGTTATACTATAAGTGGGTTTAGGATTTTGGGGTTGAGGATTTGGGGGGTTGGGTTTATGGTTTGGGTTTCAGGCTTGCACGAGCAAGTTCGTGGGTTTGGGNCGGGCCTTGCACGAGCAGGTTATACTATAAGTGGGTTTAGGATTTTGGGGTTGAGGATTTGGGGGGTTGGGTTTATGGTTTGGGTTTCAGGCTTGCACGAGCAAGTTCGTGGGTTTGGGCTTTTGGGGTTAAGGGTTTTGAGTTTCAGGGTTTGGGTTTCAGGGCTGCGGGCCTTGTGGTTTCGATTCGATAAGTTCTTGGGTTTAGGGTTGTGGGGTTGAGGGTGTTGGGTTTCAGGGCTTCGGGTTTCGGTGATTTATTTTACGGTTGAAGGCTTGGGGTGTAGACGTTATAAGCAGGTTCGTGGGTTCAGGCTTTTGGGGTTGAGGGTTTGGAGGTTTAAGGTTTCGCTGCGGACTACGGGCCTTGTGGCTTCGAGTCGAGGGTTTAGGCTGTTGGGTTTGAGGGTTTTGGGTTTCAGGGCTTCGNAAGCAGGCTTGGATGCTGTACTTCAGACAGACATGTCGTGATAAATAAGCTGCATGAGAACCAGCTGCAATCATCTTGAAGCGACGGACAGCATCTTCGTTTTGGTAATTGTGAAAAAATCTTCCATTAAGTGGTTGAAAGTCCATCGTCAGATGCTCCAAGTAGTGCATCTTTGGGCGGCATGCCCATCGGCAGCGCCACTTGGAAAGAGCCTCCTCGGAAAGAAAGTTGTAACTCGCTCTGTATATCAGATTTGCCCGCTTCATATTCTCGACACCAGAATTGCTCATGGCACGACCTTCATCCAGCATGATATGTTCCATAGTCGCGAGTGCCATAACCACAGCAGCACGGATCCTTGCTTTGATTTGGAACTCCCACTTTAAACCAACANCATGATATGTTCCATAGTCGCGAGTGCCATAACCACAGCAGCACGGATCCTTGCTTTGATTTGGAACTCCCACTTTAAACCAACACCCTTTCTTCCTGTATACATCTCCCTCGAAATTATATAGGATGCGGTTAACCTACATAAAATGGAATCCTGAAATTTGAGCAAAGGCTCTCATAGAACTCTTTGCTTGAGCTGCTCGAGTATCGCTGCAAGAGTGAAGCCATCAGTTGTCCCAGCCAGAAGATCATATATCGAGCAGCGGTGGCGGACTCGTTGAAAACTCTCTAGCAGCGCATGAGAGAGCGTAACCCGAAGAGGATTGCCGATGAGAACAACTTGCGAGATGCCCGGTCTGGCACAGCTTGCCCGTCGCACCAAACCTTTATAGTTGTTCCAAAGAATGTCCAGCTCTGCGTCGCGACTTCTCACATCGTCCGTCAGGTCGCAGAGGAGGCTGATCAGCACGTCCGGTTTATAGCGATTCACGTCCTATACGTACTGATCAGGATATATACCTGCATGGAGGGGTGGACCGTAAAGACATCTTGTCCCAGAATTCGAATCACCCTACTAATAGCAATGCCCAGCTTCTTTCGGTCTAGCTCTCGGCTCTCGGATAACGTAGAAATTTGGAGGTTTGAGGCTTATATACTTATTTATCAGTTCATCAATTACTGTGTAAAAATAAGAATCTTGAAGATCGGTAAAACAATGCTAGAATGGTGCATGGTTGCGGTACGGGCAGAAACCGCTAATCCTGGTCAGCGGCGATGAGCCGTGGATGGACTCGAATTCTTCGGCTCCTCCACTGATGAGCCTTTGCTTCACAAACCGGGTCTTCCTTAAATTCTGGATTTCGGGTGTATCGGATTTAGAGATATCTANGATGAGCCGTGGATGGACTCGAATTCTTCGGCTCCTCCACTGATGAGCCTTTGCTTCACAAACCGGGTCTTCCTTAAATTCTGGATTTCGGGTGTATCGGATTTAGAGATATCTATTTAGAAATCAAAGACATTATAGGTATGAGTTGAGGAACGTTGTCCGGTGACGTGCCTGCTCTCCAAAGCTCGTATACAGAAGAGCCGGGTCGTTGGGAAGGCCATCGGGATCGGGGCCAGTGTAGACCCATTGAAGAGCACTGCAGTAGAAGCATACCATCTTGCGAGAATAATCGCCTGTGTGGGCGTGCATGCATGTGTTGCGCTATATACATAGATCTTTCATCTTAAATTGGCAATTGTTGAATCTCATTCAACAGCTGTATAGGCCAGGACACTTTGGAGGTAGAGGATCTTCTTTATGAACTCAAGATCGGCCTGAATGCCGTCAAAAATTCCTCGCATGTTGTCAGCAGTCAAGGGCTCGTTCGCGAGTTTGAAGCGATCCGGGAAGTAGGNCTCGCATGTTGTCAGCAGTCAAGGGCTCGTTCGCGAGTTTGAAGCGATCCGGGAAGTAGGAATTGCTGAATAGGTAGCCGTAGGGATCCCGATCCGGATGGCGACCCGAACCTTGCGTGCAGTTGGTTTGGGCGGATTATAGGGTTTAGGGTTTGGGGGTTTATAAGGTTTTTTGTCGGTAGTATAACTGGGGTTGAGGGTTTTATAGGGTTTATATAAGGGATTGTACATGGGTTTGTAACGTTGGTGATTTCAATACAAATTAGCGGAAGCGGTTTTTAAACATTGTGCCGAGCTGCCCATGGCTTCAAGCGACCAAGCCAGCAGCTCCAGGATGATGCACGACAACCTTAGTTGACCCGAGCCGTCACAACTTATAAGCATGACATTTAATTGTCGCTGGCAGTCTCTGGTCGTCTGGTGCATGACGTGCTGAGGTCGACTCGGGGAATGGACCAAGCTGCGGAGCGAGCCTTAGAGAACTGTAATTAAAGACCGCATTCTTTTGCGTAGGCAGGNCTGGCAGTCTCTGGTCGTCTGGTGCATGACGTGCTGAGGTCGACTCGGGGAATGGACCAAGCTGCGGAGCGAGCCTTAGAGAACTGTAATTAAAGACCGCATTCTTTTGCGTAGGCAGGTGTACCGAACATCCGGCAGAAATCGGCAATTTAGCTCCGGCCTCTGTGTGCGCATGCAGTATCTGCATGGATTGTAAAGCCTATTCCACGTGGTGCTGAACGGAGACAGTAAAGGCTTCAACTGATTTGTGTTCTTCGGAGAAGCGCTCCCATAGCTTAGCTTGAGCGATGCTCGCCTGTGCGGCGGCGCTGGAGAACCTCCATGTCTGCCGAGGAGCGATCTTAAATGTGATAAGCATTGTAGTGTTCCGGTGCTTCACTGCTTGGTAGCACCCCCGACAACAGGAAGCAGTCGCGCTCGGAACATGCAGCCGGTCTTGCGAGCTGAGCCAGCGAGTGGCGAAGCATCCAGCATCCGGACAGCATGCTGTCACCTGTCCGTGTGCTGTTTGGCACATGATCTGCATGCAGCTGCCGTCTTGTGGGTGATGGCTAAGACAAGTTGCAGACTCAGGTTCCATGGCCTCGCGCAGTAAAGCATCGGCCGTCGTCGCAACTCAGTTGCATCTGTGTTCGACTTGATGTCACCCTGACCTACCTGCCCACCCACCCACCCACAGCATGTTACACAAAAATGAAGCTGTAAGCACTGTTTACTACGATAGCATTGATCCAAACGTCCGCATCTTGGGTTTATCCAATTTGCTTTTACGATGTGAAGCAGCATGTCCGCGAATGCGCTGCAACGGAAGAAATAACACGCGAAAAGTTTTGTGCAGCATACTTGGGGCGCATCAGACGTACTGACAGAATGCCCCAGTCTGCAGGCGCACAGGCCCAAATGCAGTTGCATGGTCGTATACCCATCCACAGCGTCCGATTGTGCCACTTCTGAGGAGATCTTAGTAGGTCTTGCCCGGAAGATGCGCGAAAGATCTCCAGGCCGCGCTGGTCTCCTGTCCGCCTGTCCTTCGGCGAGCTCGACGAACTCGTCGGGCTTGTGCCCAGAACATGAGGCGTTCAAATGCTTGCAAGAGCAATGGCCGGCATTGAATTGCTGCTGTTTCTAGTCGAGGGATTTACTGCTTTTGTTTCTCCTTCAGGGCCAAGTGGCGCTGCTGGGGAAGGGAGATGACGAGTTCCGGCAGTTCGTGTGCTTGCATATCGCGGCCGTCTGGACTATCCCCGAACATGACCCATCGCATTCCGAGAACATCCAGAATCGAAATTCGCATAGCAACAGCAGAAGCAGCAGTATCAGTAGCAGCGGCACTCGTACGTAGTAGCAGTCGTCGTCGTGGTAGTGGTCGTAGTAGTAGTTGGAGTAGCAGCAGTACTCGTAGTTGTGGTACTACTACTAAACGCTACTAATCACTACTACTACTACTACTACTACTACTACTACTACTACCCTTTCCCCCCCTGGTGCGACGCCGGTCGCTGGACGTCATTAGGTTTTGGACATGGATGCTCTCTTTTCTCAAATGCACTAGACCATGGACGTCATTAGGTTTTGGACATGGATGCTCTCTTTTCTCAAATGCACTAGACCATGGACGTCATTAGGTTTTGGACATGGATGCTCTCTTTTCTCAAATGCACTAGACCATGGACGTCATTAGGTGTTGGACATGGATGCTCTCTTTTCAAACGATTTTGATGAACATCATGGTCAAGATTCGGCAAAAAAAGCCTTCATTCTGATCGCTAGGTTTTGGGCACGAAGATCGAGACTTCAAAAAACAGCAAAAAATCAAGAAATTGAGAAAGACAAGTGCTGTAAATGCCAGCATTTTGGGGTGCGAGATTGATGAACAATGTTCGAAAAGCTACAACAAATATACANCAGCAAAAAATCAAGAAATTGAGAAAGACAAGTGCTGTAAATGCCAGCATTTTGGGGTGCGAGATTGATGAACAATGTTCGAAAAGCTACAACAAATATACACGAAACCAGGAACTGTTGCCACTTTCCATAACTACGGAAAAAAAGTGCTGTAAAACACAGCATTTCCGACCACAACAAGTCCAAAAAAACAAGAGGTCTGGGCGTCGCACCGGGGGGGGAAGGGCTACTGCTACTGCCACTGCCACTGCTACTGCTACTGCTACTGCTACTGCTACTACTACTACTGCTGCTGCTACTACTACTACTACTACTACTTCTACTACTACTTTCACTATTGCTACAGCTGCAGCTACGAGGTTGCTGTCCGAACCATGTTGACCTCATTTCATAGCCGCTCCACGGCCCATGTGAGTGGCANCTACTACTACTACTACTTCTACTACTACTTTCACTATTGCTACAGCTGCAGCTACGAGGTTGCTGTCCGAACCATGTTGACCTCATTTCATAGCCGCTCCACGGCCCATGTGAGTGGCAGGGGCGATGCTTGGCTGGAAGCGAAGAACTTCCCAAGGCCCAGACTGCAAAAGGGTTAGGGACCGCAGGCAGAGATTGTTACTGCTGGTCCGTCCTGCCAATAGTGCCTCGTTTTTGGATTTTCATCATGTCGAATCTGGAGCTTGGATAATGCACTTTGCTTGATTGCAGATTGAGTTGGAAATCACGTACAACTAAAAAGTCAAGGCTTCAGCTAAGAGTAACTAACACATAAGTTGTTCAACAATGCTTCTCTTGAGTCCCATAACTTCAATAGTTCTTCTTGTTTTTGCTTCTCTAAGTGACCAGACTGGTGTCATCTGTCATTCTTTTAACTATGTTCATGTTTCGATCAACTAAAACGAAGCATGAAGTGGGTTACTGCCCTGCACGCTGTGCCAGGCAGCTGTGGGACCTGACTGCAGATGAGCATCAAGTGCTCCGGGATGGCGGCCGCGTCCAGAAGCAGGCGCAACTCGGCTGTCCGTGGACTCCAGCAGGTCGAGGGCAGTTCGGGCATGGGCCTGGGTCATGCATTTCACCGCCCGTCTTCAGTCTTGGCTGCCGAGTATCGGATACCAAGGCAGCTTGGCAATCGAGGACCGCTTTTGCAGCAGAGCTGGGCATCAGCGCTTCATGGCTCGGGGGATTCGGAGTTTGTCAAAGAGAGTTTCAGCATGTTTCAGCTTTCCGGCCGCCTGGCAGGATGGGGTCTGGTGCGGATCAATGTCCGAGCTCCAGATCACGTGGTGTTACGTTGTTTATGCAACTTCGGGCCAGGGACTTAGCAAGGGAGAAGATCTGGCACTCTCCGGCCTCCGATCCACAGTTGGCAAGCCCTGAAACTCGTTACTTCACGTAGCTGATCCATCAGCTGGCGAGTTGCATATCCGAGGCAGTACCCTGACATGATGTCTGCCATCCGTGCGGCAGAAGTTAACTCCACGTCGCCAGCAGCAGATGCTGCACTAGTCGCCAAGTGCACCTACAGAATCACGCGCCTCTGCTGAGAAGCTGCCTTTCGCTTCAAGGCTTTGGAAGCTGCGTGGCTATTTTTCTGAGTGTGCGTTTCAGCATCAACGTGCATCCCTTTCGTAAACTCAGGCGATTCTGGTTCGAGATTCCTGCGGTCCGGGTGCCCAGAATTTGACAAGGTTGAAGAGAAGATGCCAGTCAGTCGTCTTCTGATGATTGAAAGTCCGGGATCCGTCTGCAAAAGCAGGCATCAGAGACATCGGGGTGTTGGTTGTGCTTTCCCGGATCTTCAGGTGCACCATGTGGACCAGCGGCGCGGTCGCATAAGCTTTGACATAGATCCAGATGCGACGGGCCTTGTGCTTCAAGAGGCTGGCCGCATACAGATGCTATTCAAATCCTTTCTTCCTATGATCAGTACAAAATCATAGTATATAGTATACCCGTATACCCTAAAGCCCTAATCTTAAACAAATCCTGCGCATCACGAACATCCGCAGCCTAGCGTCAGAAGAAAGGCCCGGCCCTGCGACTGACTTTGCAGGCCTCCGGTTTCTGGCAAGTCGTGCCGTGCCGGCAGAACCCGGGAGAGTGCCGCGTGGTTTTCCGTGCTTTGAGCTCAGCTCACGCGAAGGTGTCTTGGAACTTGCGGGGCAATGCGCATCCAAACATCTCTTTGCACCATCCATTCGAGCAGTCGCCATTCACGTTGTGACATGTGGAGTCGCGAGTTGCCCAGGTCTACGCGCACGCTTCCAAGTTGATGCCAGAGTGGCTTGTAGAATATGGAGCNTCTTTGCACCATCCATTCGAGCAGTCGCCATTCACGTTGTGACATGTGGAGTCGCGAGTTGCCCAGGTCTACGCGCACGCTTCCAAGTTGATGCCAGAGTGGCTTGTAGAATATGGAGCCCGGAGGCTTGGTTGCAACTGCCAAGCCATGAATTTTCCGTGTACCTTCGGCTAGTTGTGGATTTGGTCGTTTGCTGCGTCAGAACTGGGGCCCGTGAAACTGCAGGAACGGTTTTGTGTTTTCAGATCATCTGCACGTATGCAACACTCGTGATTACAGATTCGTTGCTCCTCAAAAGCACCCACATGACAGTACATGATGTGTTTTTGATATCGAAGGAAGTGTCTCAAACGTGCCACAAGCTGGCTGAAGCCGTTTGCGGAGAAGCCCCTTGGCTGCACGGTGGCCCAAGCGACAGGGCCTTGCCATGTGGGTCTGTTTGGGATCCCAGGTTGCTGAGGGTCCCAACTCTTTACGAATCTCCTGCTTCATACTTCGTGTGAAGCAGCGCATCCTTTTCAGCATATGATTGGGATGCCGATGCCACGCAGGCTGTTTTTGTAAAGGCCATATGGATGTGCTTGCTGCATCTTCTCCACGGCTGCACCGCCCAGGCTTTGGCAAGAGTCAAAACAAACAGTGCGCGCTGCGGCCTGAATGAAATGCCCAGAAAGCGGGCGCAAATCCATGTACAGGCAAGTCGCGCCGTTTCATGAAAATAATGGCAATATCGGCAAAGCTTTTGTGGCTTTGGGCCTTTGACCCATCGAGCAGCCTTCGCAAGAGAAGAGGGACGCATTCGGTCGGACGCAGTTCAGGAGAACGGGTCTGGAATCCGGATTCAGGTGACGAGTGAAGTTATTGCACAGCACTGGGCTCGGTATCGGGTTGGAACCAACTTCCCGAGAAGGGATCTCCGCTGCCTTCTGCCAATATATGGGAGTTTCCGAAAATTAGGGGTACTTGTACCTTATTTTGGGGTCCTTATAATAAGGATCCTACTATTTAGGGTACTAGATTAGGGTCCCCTATTTTCGGAAACTCCCATATGGAGCTGCGCCATCGCAGGGTGTCCTTGAGGCCCGTTCTTGGGCTCGATGCTCCGTGTGCTGCCGAGTCCACATGCATCACGTGCGTGGCATGTATCTGTATGACTCACCACTATGGTGTCAGTACATATACGTCCCTGTTGGTTTGCAAGGCCCTAACCCACAAAAGAAAAGGCAACCATAACTTAGTGTGGGCTCTTCCGATGGACGGAGGCATGCCGAGGCACAAATGCCGGTTCAGAGCTCCGACGAAGTCTATTCCGCGGCCCGAGATTCATCATGATGCATCCGTGTTGTTTCGTTTCGTGAGGTTGCCGACCGCACTTTGTGTGTATTGTGGGTGATTTCTGCACATAAGGACATGCACACCGTACCGTTCGAGATGGTTGGGTGCCGACTGATCACCGCATTCATGTAAAGTTGTGCAGGTCAGATTCAGTCAGATGCGGCCTGCCACAGTTTAGCCATCCGGATCGTGCTGTGACAAATTCTGCTCGGGCAAGAAGCGGCGTCCCGTGATGCTAGCAGCCCAGAGGAAACCTTGAGTGCTGGCTGCTACCCAGAGAGCCCAATACCCCTTAATTAAGGAATATAGCCTAAATCATAATATGAAGCCCTATATAATTTAAGCCATATTCCTTAATTAAGGGGTATTGGGTTCTCTGGGTACATCTCTCTCATATGCGCAGGCATTCGCTGCACTTGGCATCGAGGCATTGCCTTGGTCGCGACCAGCATCGCTGAGGACCTCCGGGCACTTTTGAGCCCGACAAGCTCCAGATGTTTACAAGTCGTTCCAGCTCAAGATGCTTTCAGAAGCTGTGCCACCAATTGCGTGTGTAGGAGCTTGGGCGGGAGGATCGAATCTAAATCCGAAGCCTTTCAGCTCAAGAGACTCAATCTTGTCTCTATCAACGAAGAATCGGCCATGAGCTTCATGCCGGTTGGTGCTTCTTCTTGGGCGTTCGCATCGTTTCGACAGCTTGGCCCTACAAGGTCGTGGACGTCCCCATTCACCTCGTCAACAGCAGCAACGAGACGGTGAACGAGCTGGATGAAATTATGCTTGAGAACTCGAAGCACGATGTCGAGGAGTTGCGGGAGATCCCCGATCCAACGAACAAGACGGGCCAGGACAACGAGACGAACGGCTTCGGCGGATTGGCGAAACAACTGGAGTTCATGATGCTGAAGATGGTGCAGCTGGAGACGCTCTGTGAGATGCAGCAATACGAGATCGAGATGCTCAGGTTGAAGGTCAAGGAGCATGACAAGATTCTTGCCAAAGACCACAAGAGCCTGATCCAACTTCCCGAGAGGGATCCCGAGACGCACTTAAAGAAGGCTCAAGAAACCATGGAGAGGGTGGCTGTGAAGCATTCCAAGCAGCTCACGACCCGGGACTTCCATCCAAGCCACTCGGCCCCCGAGCCGAAGAAAGCCAAGAGCACCGAGCAGGTACTGCTCGAGAAACGCCAGGAATCCTCTTCGAAGTCTGACCACTGTCTCCATGGCACCCGTGATTACGTCAATGACCGAAGACTCTTCGATCATTGACGTAATCACGGGTGCCATGGAGACAGTGGTTGAGACACTTGGCAGCAATGGTGCCAGGTTGGTCGACGGACAATGGAGTGGCACTGCCACAGAGTTGGCAAATTCCTACCAGCATCTTCACGATACAGGGACGACCAGGTAGCCTTCTTTGCCAATGCGGCCCTGAACACCGTTGAGAAGGCCGCGGCGGTGTTCCTCAAAGGCTGCCACACTTTCAGGTTCACCTGCACACAAAATGATCCAGACCAATATGTGAGAGACGGCACACTCGTCGCAGATTTCGGGTCGTTCGAATGCGTTCTCAACTTGATGAATCAGATGAGCAAGCCTTTGAGCATCAATCTGGGCACGCATAGGTACCCTCTCCCGGGCACCGTGGGAGCATTGACCGACTACAGCGAGGATGCCTTAAGGTCCATCTTAGAAGTCGGCAAAGCCCTGGAAAGCTGCGAAGAAGCTCGCGACTCGGACGGTATGAAGCACTGCCTGGCCTGGCACATCGCCCATGCCCGGCCGATGATTGATTTCTTGCCTATCAAGTTGCACTCGGGTTTGCGCAAAATTGCTGAATTGTCAACAGGCGCGATCGAATCCATCTTAGAGGTCGGCAAAGCCATGGAAGGCTGTGTAGAAGATCGCGACTCGGACGGGATGAAGAAGTGCCTGGCCTATCACATCGCCAAAACCCGGCCCATGATCGAGTTCTTGCCTGTCGACCTGCGCCCGGTTGTGCAGACCCTGGGCAAGTTTCCTTCCGAGGCGATCGATTCCATCTTGGAAGTCGGTAGAGCGATGACAGGGTGTGCAGAAGATCGTGACTCGGACGCGATGAAGAAGTGCCTGGCCTATCACATCGCCCAAGCCCGGCCCATGATCGAGTTCTTGCCTGTCGACTTGCGCGGCGTTGTGCAGACCCTGGGCAAGTTTCCTTCCGAGGCGATCGATTCCATCTTAGAAGTCGGTAGAGCGATGACAGGGTGTGCCGAAGATCGCGACTCGGACGGGATGAAGAAGTGCCTGGCCTATCAGATCACCCAAGCTGCGCCCAGCATCGAGTTCCTGCCGAAGGATTTGAGGGGCCCCCTGCAAATGCTCTCAAGCAACCCGTTGGCACTTATGCCTGGTCCGCTACAGACCATGGCGACTGTTGGCGAGACCCTGAACCACTGCACCGACAAGACGTCGCACGATCAGCTGCTCGAGTGCTTCGGGTTCAGGATGTTGGAGCACACATCCCCGCTTAAGTATCTGTTGCGACTGAAGGAGGTCATGGGTCGCTATGTCGAAGTCTTCGTGCAGATCGGCAACAAGATGATGGAGAGGGCCATGGAGGAGAACCCAACTTTGTTGCAGACGGCTGTTCGCTCGAATTTCGGAGCTCTTGGTGACAGCCCGATCGTACACCACACAAGCTCAACCCCTAAGGTCAAGACCCATGTACAGAGCTCCGAGTTCCTGCAGCAGAAGGCCCAGCCTCGGCATGAACGTGGCGACGACAAGTGGACGGAATTCGGATGGCAAATAGGCGACTATGGCCGTCAGACCGCTTCGCTCATCCAGTTCAACGGGAGGGAGAAGTCAACGGGATCCTGCCTAGCCTTCGCCCCGAGAACGAAGACCGGCACTAACCAGCAGGCGACGGAGGCAGACTGGCAGGTGGAGAACGAAGACGACTTCCTGAAGCTGGAGCCATATGCCGTGCCTTGCAGTAATGCTTGGATGCAGCAGAATTGGAACAAGTGGCAAGAGTACTCCTTCTACACGTGGCCCACGCAAGTGGAGAAGTGCATCGCAGTCAACTTCAACATCGCCATTCAGCCCGTTCTCGCTCTGATCGGCGGCATTCAGTTCAAAGTCTTGCCTGATCCTTTGGCACAGCTCTCAGCGTGCTGCGCTCGCAGAGCAGCTGTGCAACGTGATGCTTTTCAGCCGAACGCTGCGCCTGGCCAAGCGCTTCGGAGACGACACGGACTTCGTGAACGAGAACATCAATGGAGGTTTCCAGACCTGGCGCAGCGCCTTCGGTGTTGGCTACGCCAGTGGGGCGGGGACCCGCGCTACAAGGCCCTGCGCAGCCAGTTTGGGCCTCTCGAAGGCGAGAGCTCAACAGGCATCGATTCCATGGCGAGGTCAGCATTTCAAGACAATCAGAGCAGGGGAGAGCGAGTCACACAGAGTCCCTGGTTTGGAAGACGGATCCCGATGACCTCTACCTCGCGTCCGTCGACATCGACAGAGGCTCCAACGCGGCCGAGCGCTGGAGCATGAGTGCCCTCCAGGACCCGACAGGGGAGAAGGCCCAGAAGCTCTTCGGCTTCAAGGCACCTGCGCTGATCGACTTTGAGTTCGCCGGCATCCTTGAAGGCAATAACTTGTACCTGGAAACCTCGCTGGGATTCGGGCCGTACCAGAGCGGGGTAAGNAAGCTCTTCGGCTTCAAGGCACCTGCGCTGATCGACTTTGAGTTCGCCGGCATCCTTGAAGGCAATAACTTGTACCTGGAAACCTCGCTGGGATTCGGGCCGTACCAGAGCGGGGTAAGGAGGATTCCTTTGGCCAACATCGCCCACCAGTTCTCCCTTGTCCTTGCGGCCATGCACGGCTTCGTGTCGGTGGAGAGTCGGGAGAAGACCATCAAAGCGCTGAACAACTTCCGATTAAACGATGTCCGGGAAGTGGGCAGCCTTAAACTTCTCTTGACGCCGGGTTCTCACATCGTCCTGTACAGTTCCCACTTCAAAAAGTATGTGTCCATGAGGCCAGAAGGCGCGAAAGTCAGCGGCCAGAGGGAGCTTAAGGACGGCCTGCCGTTGAGTTGGTCCTGGGAGCGCTTCGTCGTCGTTGACGCGGGAATGGTGAGATCGCTCTGCACAACGGCGCCCACAATCGTTTCCTCGGACTCATGGACACCTCCGTGGGGCTCAGCGCACGAGCTGCAGCCAACCAGCTCAGAAGTGATTGGAAAGCAGAGAAGTTCACTGTGGTCCAAGCAGGAACTGGCAAGATCGCTCTGCACAACAAGGCAGCCAACCGCTTCCTGAAGATGTCGGAGCAAGCCGTGGAGCCCAGCCCAGTCCATGCCCCACCCCTTCCGGATGACTGGAGCATCGAGCGCTTTGGCGTCCTGCACTTGCGCCCTTACTTGGTTCCCGGCTCCGTCGTGGCGTTGCACAGCGTGGGCTTCAACCGCTTCGTCTCCATGCGTCCCGAAGCCACAGTGAGGGGGACTGGGGAGCATGGTCCTGACCTCCCCCATGGGTGGACCTATGAGCAGTTCACCATGGTGGATGCTGGCAACGGGCAGGTGAGGCTCCACAGCGTAGCCCGCAACTCAGGATGACCGAGGCCGGCAATGTGGAAGGCGGCAAGAATGCTGATGCCAGCGAGCTCAACGAGTCCAGCATCTCGGAGAAGTTCGCCGTGGTTCCTGTAGATCCCGCGAGCCGCATCTTTGCTTTCCACAACACAGCCCATGGCGGCGCCCTTCAGATGGTTGAAGATAAGGTGCAGGGGAAAGCTGCGGCAGTGGAGGACATCACAATTCACGCGACCTGGGAGCACTTCAGAGTCGTGCAAGTCGCAGATGCCCGCATCGATGCAAACGATGTGCCTTTCGACGTCGACCCCTGAGGAGGCAGCCTGAGAGCAGTCCTTGGGATATCCCAAGTTTAATGATTTTGGAAGCTGCGCCGCTCGGTGTAGTGAGTCGTAGCCTGAAGTTTCAGGAGTAATGACATCTTCTGACACTATGCCTTGCTTGAACTTGTTGCCCACGTTCGTGAGGCGTTACCTCAGGACCCGAAACGCAGGCTTTTGCCAAAAAAGCCACGGCTGCCCGTCTGTGCTTTCCTTTTCGAAGTGGAACTCTCAATGCTCGAACGGTTTGCGCAGGACCCTCAGTGAGACCTCCATGTAAGAGAAGCTCATCTGCTCGTGGGCCTGGAGGCCGGCCGTGAGAAGCTTTGAGCCGAAGCTTCGCAGCTGTGGTGCTCTGAACTGCTCGGGGTTTCCAGCTGTCGAAATGATAGGGGGCAAGGCTGTAAGAATGCATTTGCCGTCGGCATGGCAGAAGCGGTGAAGGCTCTGTTTGTCTATCTTTCAAGGGCTTCCTCTGCAGCACTTCTGCATCGTATGTGAACGGGTCAGTGTCGCCTGGGTACAGCCTTCCTTCACTTCATAGAGACACGTGGTAGCACATCTCTTCACTCTAAAGAACAAGGGGGCAACAGCAACGGAATCTTGGGAGAGTGCCCAAAGACGTCAGCAGCACATTAAGAGCTTGGAACGGCCCTCGCAAGGAAAGTTGCGATCCACGGGGGAGTGAGGAACGAAAACTACTGTGAGTGGTATCTGGCTTTGCGTGCTTCTCAGAGTCCCACACAAAGCATCACAAAGCGACACAGCCATGGCAGCGCGGGCGCCCCAGGCCCGCGCACGCCGAAGATTCGCACTGCTAGCACTGGTGTTGGCTCTGGCCTTGTCCTTTCGCGGAACATTAACTTCGCTTTGGGTTGTAGCTAAACGAAACTCCTGGGTTCAGGCGGGCAAGGCTCTCAGACAATGCACTCCGTCCCTGAACCCTTAGGCATCCAGGCATTGCAAGCACGAATCTTCCAAGACCTACAGTACGCACTTGATGCTGCCTCAAACAACTTGTGGTCCCTGCGTCATACCGAAGGGCCTCCATGATACAGCCCGAATCATAGTTGAAGGCTATAGGGCAGAAACACTCGAAATACGGCCCAACATGAAACCCCTGTTTCTCTGATGGGCCTCGAGAGTTGAAACCCTGCAGAAAATCCTTGGTACCGTAGAATCTAGATGGACCTGGGGCCCAGTACCGCACATCTAGTTGATTTGCATAGGACACCATCGTGACAGCCCGTCAGAATATCACGAAGGAGGAGCCAGCTCATCACCCGACTCATCCTCCTAGTGCTACTGTTGCTACTACTACGACTACGACTACTACCACGACCACTGCCAGTGCCACTGCCCTTGCTGCCGCCGCTGCCAGTACTGCTACTAGCGCTGGTACTAGTACTAGTAGTAGACTCGTACTAGTACTAGTAGTAGACGACGACGACGACTACTACTACAACTACAACAACAACGACGACTACTACTACTACTACTACTACTACTACTAGTAGCACTACCCCTGCCGCTACCGCTATGTCTACTGCTACGTTTATAATACCGCTCCTGCTACCGCTACGCTGCCGCTGCCGCTGCTGCTGCTGCTGCTGCTGCTGCTACTGCTGCTACGACGACGACGACGCCACAAGCCTAGAGTGCATCGACTTTTTGCTGGATTTTCCTCCGCTCTTGACCAACTTGCAACATATCCTTAACAGCTAGTCCGATCCGTATAGGGGTGGCCAGATTACCAGACCATAGCTCAAGTCGATGGTCCAAGGTCCAAGATACCGCACCCTTTGGATGAGGGAATTCATCAAGCCGTCGTGAACCCGGAAGTGGCCTGACCCAAATGACGCTTCATTGTCCTTGTTTGCAGATCAGCCTCAGCAAAACACGATGTTGGGGATGGTGACGAAGCCCCAAAGGCCCCAAGGGGTCATTTCCCCAGAAACAGAAGAGGCCGCGAATCGGGGGGCATCGGGTTGCTGAGAAGAGCACCTTCCAAAAGGGACTTGAAGAATTTGGGTGTCATGTGATGTGTTTTGAAGCTAGGTGGGTTGCTCGCAACTTCTTCAAGTAAACCAGAACCCTGTTCTTGGATGTCTTGACACTTGAATTGTTGGCACGTCTCCACAAAGCTCCACTGTAGAGACGTGAAACCCAGGTTGAAGAAGGGGAGGATGTGTGCATCTCTTTGATGCTGCTGGGTTGCATGGGCTTCATGATGGCCACCTTCTACTTGGTAAATTGGCCAGATGATGATATCCAGCAGATCACCTGGGAGATCATAAGCTCCACAACCAGCATTTTCGGTGCCTTGCTGATGTTTCAGGGCTGCAATCGCGTGGTTCACTACTACTTCCTCGATCATGTCTCAAGCTGGCATCAGCTGGTTGTGAACATGCTGCACATGATGCTGTGGTTTTGCGTTCTTCAGCTCGTCTTGGCATACTATTCTGGAGCAGTGGGACAGCAGGAGGCTCCCGCCGCCAGGCGTGCAGCCTTGGCCCGAGCAAGCTGCGACATCCCAATGCGCTCAGTGCACTTGGCGTGCGCGGAGAAGCATTTGAAACTTTGACCTGCTTACATATGCCTTTTGTACTTGCGTGCAAGAGCAGGGTCCGTGACTTTTGCAAACCCCGGCATTTGTAGGGCTTTTGTGGGAATCATCTGAGGCATCAGATCCGGTTGAACACTCATGCCTGGGCTGTTCTCCTAGGGCACGTCACTGGTTTTGCGGCCGTGAGCGCCTGGAGCAGCGTGCAGCAAGTGATTCCAAGGGCTTTTTGTCCTGCAGTTCCTGTGGCTGCCTACCTTGGCATTTCTTGTATCTATGGAGCCTGGACCTTTTTGGAAGGAGGTGTTGTACTTTGGAGCAGATCCGCTAGCAGCTGCTGTAACTATATACCATCCAAGATTCTACCATGCTACACATCTGCAGGAACCACTGCGCGCTGGCGCTATGAGAGGACCATGGCAGACGGCGAGGAGGACGAGTACGAAGAGATCTGGGGGGAATGCGTTGCAGAGACGGAAGATGAAGTCATCTCCCTGTCTGTGTCATTCCTGATTGCACAGGTGTTGCTAGGACCTTATACAGAAAGTTATGTCCTCCAAGTCCGCGGGAAAATGCCGAAAGCCATCTGAAAAATGCAGGTTCAGGCTACGCTGTTCATGCCATTCTGTTAAAGCCTTCAAGGGCCCATGACCTCCGAGGTTGCGTTTGTGCATCACAGGCGAGCTGCCTGGCCTGTCCGGCGAGGATCCGGAAGGCACATGGCATTCGAGCCTCGGGTCAGAGATTTTCAGGATCCTTTTGGGTCTAATCTTCGTTTAAAACAAGATCAGCCTTTTGGTTACAGACCCTCCATATAAATTGGCACAAAATCCAACGCCAAGAAGCAAACAGGACCGCGAACTGTGTTCTGCTGCTCTCTATGGGCCTCGTCTTGGGCGTTAGCGAGCTGGCAAGACTGGCTTATGCCAGGTCTCGTGGCAAAGCTGCGCCAAGCAGTGACGAGGACCGGGCTTTCGTGCACGGCATTGCCATAAGCTCCTTGAAGTGGTGTGTGTGTGTGTGCGTGTGTGTGCGTGCGTGCGTGCGTGCGTGCGTGCGTGCGTGCGTATGTATGCTAGGTCGATTGGCAATCGCCATGTTTACTACCTTTGAGTCGCTATGAGGCTATGAGTTGTCAATAACTATTGTATACGGAGGATCCTAGAAAACAGCACAGGCTGTTTCTCCGGCTGTTGCTGTTGCTGTTGCTGCTGCCACTGTTGTTGTTGGTGTTGTTGCTGCTGCTGCTGCTGTTGCCGTTGCTGTTGCTGCTGCCACTGTTGTTGTTGTTGTTGCTGCTGCTGCTGTTGCTGTTGCTGCTGCGTTGCTGTGGTGTTGGTGGTTGTTGTTGTACGGAAGGAGCCGGAAGATCGAAGCGCGAATTGGTATCAAAAGATCGCGGCTATGAGCTTTGGCTGGTGTTTCCACATCTCGGTCGACTGGTGGGTTGCTTCCAGCCTTCACATGGAGACCCGGCGTGTATGAAGGCTTGATATAGTTGATGTGCTGCCTTGGGGTCTTGGGGGCGGAACATTTGTGTTTCCTAGATTTCCAATTTTTCATGTTCTGGAAAGGTGTGAAAAATCCTTGGGCGTATTCGGTTGTCGTTTCTGGACAAGTTAGTTCTGCAGCTTTGAAGTCGCCCAAATCCATGCACCAGGCGAACTAGCATGTCCATTATCTTACAGAAAGGTTCGTCATAACCCAAACCCGCAACCGCCAAACCCACGGCTTTAAACCTATGCTCAACAGTCAACACAAGCGACGCTCCGTGGCTGTCTTCACGTGCGTGCAAAGCATGCAGAGGAAGAACGCAGCGGAAATTATTCCGGATGTGCATTTGCCCAGCCCAGCACATTTTTAAACCGGGATAGGCTGCAACACAAAGAGTTTTACCGAGAAGAACACACAGAGCACCAGAGAAAACGCATCGAGAGCACGAAAGAGGTGGCTGGTGCACTTGAAACATCGCCGCGTTGGCACAAAAGCGAGCAACTTTTATCATCGGCAAAAAGACCTCCCATGTTGGCAGAACCGCCAAGGAAAAACGTTTTCGCAACATTTTGGAATCTCCCTGTAGCCCAGGATAAATCCATGAAGGCCGTCGTCTCGGCTCTTGTCGGGACCTGTTTCGCCTTCCTGCTGATCTTCGGCCTAGACAAGGCAAGTCGCAACGGTTGTATTTGACAGGACTTGGCTGGATGTCGGGTGGGCTTGAGCGGTTTGTGGGTTACTGTGCTTCCCAATTTTGGAGCTAGTTTGCATGTGAGGGATTCTGAAGAGGTCAAAGCAGTGTAGCATTGCGCAAGACCCTATTTCTTGGGTCCTTGAGGACCTGCAGATCCTGCCTGAATCTCCAAGTAAGGGCCCTCGGTCCACATCCTGTACGGCGCTTGTACGGAAGTCTTTGTGACCCGCCATTCGCAGAATAAGGTTGCAGACATGAACGCCCACGACGCAGAAGTGGACTGTGCCCTCCGGACCATCATCACGGCCTTAGGAATGCTGGCGGCTTGGACTGGACGAAGAAAAACTCGCGATCCTTGCTTGTTGCGTTCGCGCCGATCGCCGACTTTCAGGCTTTCAGGCATTTGTTGCCGGGATGCATTTTCGGGTGGGTTAAACCAGTTGAGCGGGATTCGAGGAGGTACTGTAAAAAGTAAGGAAGGGCAGCTAGCAGGAACAAGCACAGCAGCAAGCGTCGTGGGGCAGATGAGAAAAGAGAACAGCAAAGACAACGGCAAAAGCTCCCCGGGCAGCCACGACTGGCGAGTAATTAGCTATTGAGCAAAGCTTTGCCATCGGAACCATTAGCATGCTCACAAAGAGCTTGAACAATGCTGGCTTTGGCAACAGACTGACAGCCAATGCCTGTTCCACGCGGATCTTCGTGAGCCAACCTGAATGAGAAGCGCATGCTGACAGCAAGCTGAGCCAATCGCCATTGTGGTAAGCAGTGGCAGGAGTGGATTCGGCGCGTGCAACGACTTGCCAAGAGATACGAACCGTCACTGCATCGAGGTAACGAAGCGGTCAACCGTTGGAAGCAGAAGGTGGATCATCTGGCAAAAGCGATTGAAGAGCGGTTGCGTGTTATCAGCAGCTAGACACACCGAACCCAGACGAGATGGATACAGGCACTCAGTAACCTGAAGCGATGCTAATTTTTTTACTGCAGGACCTGAAACACAATCAGTTGATCCAATCGAGGTCCGCATGGTGAAGTGATTATCTGGGGCACCGACAGGCAAGGTAGGACAAGCCGCACCAAAGGGTGCACTTGGAGATCCGATGGATAATTCATGACAACTCATTCATGGCGCGAGAGAAGAGTCAGAGGAGGAGGAGGCAAAACGATCAGCACTTTCAAGATCCACCTGCAAACCCACATGTCCACATCATTTTCACGACTCGGACTATCATATGTTTGCGCTGCCTTTGTTGTGCGTGGCGGCATGGTGCGTGGGCCCTGCAACAGTCCAGGGACCCTCATCACCGCATCACCTCGGCATGGACTACACCCCCACTTCCAGTTGGAATCCGCCGGTGGTGCTATGGTCTGCAAACCGTGTGAAAATGTTGGGGGGCACATGCGCCACATTCGAGCAGTCCCCACAACTTAGCTCCCTGGCAGTGGCATTCGTGAACCTGCGGGAACAGTAAACACGCTGAGACTGCATGCGCATCAAGTAAAACCGCTTGGAAATGCAGTGCTCTGGAGTAGGGGCCTAATGCAAGTTGGTCGTCGGAATGCTTCACTAAAGACCTAGCAGACTGGCATTAAGACTTTCGCAGAAGACTGGTAAGCCCGCCCGAGAAATAGATGGTGGGGACCGTCATGAGCAGGAAGGCATGGGCAAGGGCCTTGAACAAATCCAGATTCCCGGTTCCAGGTAGTCCTTACATTGATCATAGGGCTCCATATGCATTCTGCTTCAATGTCGGTTCTGCTTCGTTTCATGGTTCTGCTTCGCTTGGCGTATGCTTAACTCCGATTGCTCAGCAAACGAATGATTTTCCTCGTCGC
>BGNK01007051.1:0-12317 GCA_003297005.1 Symbiodinium sp. clade A Y106
TAGATGAGGAGTTGGACTTATCCGATTTGGGTGAAGTAGATGCAGACGGAGACGCAGTAATCCCCGAACCGGTACCCGAGGACCTCACCGACAAGCCCGAAGAACCCAGCCATCAGAGCGTTGGAGACCGTGAACGCGAATGGTTGGAATCCCTTCCGCTGCCAGGAGTACTGAAGACGGAAGCATTGCGGCGAGCCGCATGGCGGAAACTTCCGCAACGGGTTCGCGTAGCTATCCGTAGACTGCACCGCCAGTTTAACCATCCTGCCCCCAGGACACTCCAAGCCATCTTGAGAGCAGGTGGCGCAGCAAAAGAATTTATAGAGGCCTCGAAACTCGTCAAATGCGATAGCTGCGAGAAGACCAGCCCCAAGCCGAGATCACACCCGGTTGGCATTGGACATGGAAACTATATCTTCGGTGATGTGATAGGAGTTGATGTATTGGAGACCGCAGATTCCAACAGGCGGAAGTATCAGTGCTTCAACATTGTGGATCTAGCCACGGGTTTCCAGCAACTTGAGCTCCTAAGGGAAGTCACCAGAGAGAACCATGGACCCCCGTCAGCGGAGATGTGCCTAGAGGCGTTTCAGAGATGGATCGCATGGGTTTGCCGAGGTGTGTGATGGCAGATCGTGGAACCCACAACCGAGGAACTTTCATGAGCTACTTGACGGAGAAGGGAGTCGATGTGAGGTTCGCGGCAACGGAAGCCCCGTGGATGCTGGGCAAGGTCGAGAGGCACGGTAGCCTGGCGAAGGCAGTGATAAGGAAAACGGTAGCCGGTGTTCCAACCGTAGGAGCGGACGCCCTGCGGAGTGTGATTCAGGAAGTCATATCTGTCAAGAACATGACCATGAACGTGTCGGGATTCTCCCCGAGTCAGTGGGTGTTGGGTAGAAACCCGAGGGAACCCGGAACATTGACAGATGAGGACACATGGAACGACATCGGCGCCATGGAAGGGAAGTTCAATGGAGCAGATGCATTTGCACTCAGACAGAAGAGTAGGATTGAAGCGAAGAAGGCCATGGTCAAGCTAGACACCAGCCGAAGAATACAGAAAGCATTGACAAAGAATGCATCGCCCATTAAGGAACAGTATCGAACTGGAGATTACGTGGTTTACCGCAGGGATGCACAAGCGGGCGGCACCAAGTGGAGCACTATCTCAAGAGTGATAGGGCAGGAGAGCGCAGAAGCGATATGGGTTGTGAATGGTGGTATTCCTGTGTTATGTTCGGTGCACTCCTTGAGGCCAGCGTCAGAGGAAGAGGTCATGTCTCATTGCTTGTTGAATGGTATCCCCATCCTGCCAGAGTCGCTTACCGAGGGACCGAAGGGCAAGCGAGGGTTCGTGGATGCCAGAGACAAGACTGAGGAGCCAGAACCGAAGACAAGGAAACCAACCACAGCAGCCAGAAAGCGCAAACAAGATGAGGTTGCACAAGCCACAGTGCCGAGCAGCAGCTCAAGCTCTAGTTCGAGCACGGACAGTTCATCAGAAAATGAAGGACATCATCAGCAGGCAACATCCCAGGGTAACGTCGCGATCGAAGAGGAGATCGATCAGAACGCCGCCAACATCGCCGAGAACTACCTCTATGATTCGGAGGAAGCAGCGTCGGCAGCAATCGAGGCGTTTGACTTTCGCCCAGCTACGTGCCTGAAGCTACTAAGGATGATACCGTTCACCAGAAGAGGGAAGCGAGGGGTAGTCAGCAGTGGTCATGCTTACACCTTTGGTGCGTACGCCCACGGCAACTTCAGAGGATTGACCGAGTCTTCTGACAGACACCCCATTCTCATCAGCTACTTAAATGAATACCTCAGATCGAGCGGCGCAGCAGGTGGATGGTCATCAATCCAAGTAAGCAAACATCTCGAAACCCCTCCCCACAAGGGTTGCCATAATCTGAAGAACAGCATGAATCAGATTACGACAGTTGGTCGACATAATGGTGGGCAACTATGGCTGAAGGACGCGAATGGTGACCAGCTGTTCAACGGTGAGAGCGGTCGCGTCTTGGAGTGCCGCAACAAGATCGCAAGTTTCAGCCCGGATCAAGTTCATGCAACCATGCCTTTTGAAGGGGAGCGATGGTCCATCAGTGCGTTTACCAGTAGGAGTCTTCCCATGTTGAGCGATTCAGAGAAGAGTAAGCTAAAGGAATTGGGTTTCGATTTGGTTGGGATGGATGAGGTCACTCAGGGTTTCGCTGGTGAAGCACATCAAGAACCCATACCAAAAGAAGAAATGACAACAACGGAACCCCGATCGCATCTCGACGACATGTTGAAGGCGTGCGCAGACAAGGATCATTGGAAGGTTGGACAAGACATGATCTTTCGAGTGCATGTGATACCACGCCGCCACATGTATGAGCCAGTGCCCCGTGATTTCCCCGGTGATCTTGGTTACACGAGAGAAACGCATCGATTCTTTGAGGATGGATTACATGATGTGGTGCATTCCAGAAGCAAGCGGGATGACAAACCTAGCGGACCTAGCGTGGACAGGTTTCAGCTTGTTTCGCAAGCGGAGCGACAGCCCGCTAGACCTATCAGACATGCCGAAGCCACCACAAGACACTCCAGAGTACAGGGCTTTCGTCGCAGAGAGATTCGGCCCGGGGATGGAGCAACAAGCTGGAAAGAAACCGCGTAAGATGAACTACCACAAGTGTGAAGACCACGTCAAAGAGGGGATCAACGGAGCGCGCAAGGATGAATGGGAGAAGTACAAAAGGTACAATGCAGCCATACCGATCCAAGGAGAGATGTTGCAGAAGCTGCTGANCAAGTGTGAAGACCACGTCAAAGAGGGGATCAACGGAGCGCGCAAGGATGAATGGGAGAAGTACAAAAGGTACAATGCAGCCATACCGATCCAAGGAGAGATGTTGCAGAAGCTGCTGAGCGAAGGGCACAAGCCAATTCCGAGTCAATGGATTGACGTTGACAAACATGAACACCAAAAGGGGAGCGAAGGGTATGAGCCTAAGTATCGCAGCAGACTTGTGGCATGCGGTCACCTAGAACACGTGGACAAGAATGAACTACGCTGCGACAGCCCAACGGCTGATGCAGAGATCCATTGCCTTATCGCAAGCTACGCAGCATCGAGGCGATTGAAGTTGATGCGCGCTGACATTTCTAGTGCATATTTTCAGGCATCACCATTGGAGAGGGTGCTGCTAATGAGGCAACCATCGGGAGGTCTACCAGGTGTCCCCGAGGACGCGATGTTGCTGTGCAGACTCCCCATCTATGGAACCATGGATGCAGGTCGCGGGTTCTAAAACAGATTGTGCACCGAAGCGAAAACCGAAGGACTGGAGGTGAGCAAGATTGCACCAGGCTTGTACTACCTGGTCGGGTCGGACGGCTTGCCGGCTATTATCCTCGCCACTCATGTGGATGACTTGCTATGGTGCGCAACACCTGAAGGATCCGACACCATGGAGCGAATCCTTGCGAAGTTTGACGTTGGCAAAATTGAACACACAGATTTCCGCTTTTGCGGACGGCGTTTCAGACAGGCCGAGGATTTCAGTGTGCGCATCGATGCAGAGGACAACGCGAGGCAGATCCGCAAGATCATCATCCCAGGGAATCGCAAGACCACGGATCGCGCCACGGAGACAGAGGTAACGAGCCTCAGGAGCGTGGCTGGATCTTTAGCTTGGGTCGCGCGGTTCGCAAGGCCAGATCTATGCTACCGCATCAACAGTCTGCAGAGAGCATGTGCGACTGCAACGGTTGCTGACCTGAAAGAAGCTAACCGAGTTGTGGATTTGGCACAAGTGGATCAGGAAAGGGCATTGTATTTCCCGGCCGGAGTGTTGGACTGGCATGACATCTGCATCGTGACATTTTCGGATGCCTCCTTTGCTCAGGAGTCGGGTTTCAGGAGCCAACAAGGGAGGCTACACTACTTGACNTGACATCTGCATCGTGACATTTTCGGATGCCTCCTTTGCTCAGGAGTCGGGTTTCAGGAGCCAACAAGGGAGGCTACACTACTTGACCACGGAGAGCAAGGCAGACGAGAACAAACACATCGCGCATGTCATAAGCTACGGCTCAACGACAATCAAACGTGTATGTAGGAGCACATTGGCATCAGAAACATATGCCATGCAGACGGCCGTTGAAAGTGGAGACAGACTCCGAGCCATTATCTGTGAGCTCCGAGGGCAGCTCCCGAACCTAAAGGGTTGGCACGAGGAAACTCAGAAGAAGATGCGCCATCTATGGGTGACGGATTGCAGGAGCGATCACCTCAACAGTCAGCAGATCAACAAGGTCGCCGACAAAAGATTAATGATAGAGCTAATGGCCATGCGACAACAATTGTGGGAGAATGACATCGAGTCGTTCCGGCTCCACAGTCCTCACGGAGATAAACTCCGTTGGACAGACACGGCTACTCAAGTGGCCGACGCTTTGACCAAAAGTATGAAGCCGTTTCAGCTCTTCACGCTCATGGAGGAGGCTTGCGTCCAACTTTCAAGCCCAGCAGTGAAGCTCACCAAAGGTGAAGCGTTGGAGATGCAGTGAGAGCAAGGTTTGAATCAGGCAGTCTTTTGATCAGGTTTTTGTATAGCGCAACCTGTGGAATAGTGATTTAGTAGTTACCGGAAATCGCGATCTGGTAGGATGCCTTGTACAGATTTTCTCGTTATCGCACTATCTAAAAGATATGTGATCGATGAGCCCCCGGCACGCATCAATAAGTAAGACGGGTGTGAATATCACTTCAGTTTTACATGTATAGCTTGAGTGCGTGCCTTTTCATGTTGTGATTTTAGCAGCAGCCGCATGAAGCCTGTACATGCTTGAGTTGCTGTTGCTGTTACGTCTCGAAGGGCCCTTGAGNGTGATTTTAGCAGCAGCCGCATGAAGCCTGTACATGCTTGAGTTGCTGTTGCTGTTACGTCTCGAAGGGCCCTTGAGTCAGAGGCGAAAAAGTAGCATCCGCAGCGCCATTGAACGCTAACTAGGTGTATAGGCTTTAGGGTTGTCGGTTTTAGAGTTTAGGAGTTACGTTTGGGGCCTGGGGCATGCCGTCATACACGGATCGTGCGAACTGAAGCGATCTGGCAGGTGGAGCGAGGCAGTCGGAGAGCCGACCGTCGAACCCAGAGCAGCCTGTGCGGGAAGGTAAGGTCCTCAGAGGGTTTACATGAAGACTTTCCTGCCATGCAAAAGCCGAGCAACAGTGATCTCAATCGTGGGACGTTTCTGCCCTCAAGACCGAGAAAGTGTGCAAAAGCTGCAAGGCGAAAATGTCAGAATGCGTCAAGCACACCTCTGTACAATCAACAGATAGCAGCAATAAACACACACATACTCACCGACACCTGCCCGCCCACTGGCTGTTGGCTTCTGGCTTTTGGCTCTTTGCTTTCCTCAGTCATTACGAATGGCAGTGAATGGCACCAACTCGACAAGCCTCCTTCTTGCGCTTGTCATTAATGCTAGTATTACTTCTTGTACGTACTATAAATGTTGTTTCTGCGAAACAACACGCATTTGGCATGGTTAACCACACTGTTGCGATTCTCTCGATGCTTGTCATTGCCATTTTCTTCATCTCTCATCATTGTCACGCCGACTGACACAGAGAGAGAGAGAGAGAGAGAGACGCGGTGCGCACAAGGGCTAGGGGTGCGAGACCCGACCCCGGAAACTCGGAAAGGCGAGGGGGGAAGTCTGAAGACACTTCCAAGAGTTATCAACCACTCCATAGTTAAAGGAGGGCGGATGAACAGTCCTCAAGATCAGGGTTTACCTGCCAACGGCATGGTTCGCGAAGCGACTCAACTGCGCATGTCTTGGGTGCAGTTGCTATGAAAAGCTGTGTTTCATGTCGTTTCTTCGATACTCCGATCTTCACACTGCCCTTGACAGGACAAGTCTCGAATGCCGCGGTAGCCGACCTTCATGAGCAGCCGCAGCAAGGCCGGTGCAGTTCCACATCACAACGAAAACAACGCAATGTGGTTCATGACGTGTGTGTATATGCTTGCTGCAGGTGGGCAGGTTGGGCAATCGCGTGGAGAGGACAGGGCTTGGAGGGCCTTGCAGGTGTGAATCAGTCAGCAGAGCCCCCCAGACAGACCCGGGAACTGTTCCTGCCAGGAGAGAGCGGGCAGGCGACGGACGGGGTTCCGCTTCACGTTTTTCTACGAGCTGCTATCTGCCGCATAAGATGCTTGACGCAAAGGTCAAACGAGACACGAGATTCCTCTGCTTCGCGCAGCAGGCGTGTATTAGTTACATGTGCCACTCTGCCCAGAAGCACACTGGGGCTCGTCCGAGGGCCCCCCAGCCATGGGAACAACGTCCTTTGCTTCCTCCATCGCGTGCAAACTCCAGACCGGAGCTTCCAGGCGGAAAGCAGAAAGACTTTCACTCTCTCAAGCGAACATTAAGCGAGTGCTGCAGCATTGCAGGTGTGGGACCACTGAAGGACCTGGCAAGCAGCGGTGCGCCGATGGGCGAAGCACCAGCGGCAAGCCAGGCTTCTGCGGCCAAAGCGTCAGGCGAGGAACGCGAGGAACGAGGCCCGGCAAAGTGCATGGAAGGCACCTTTGATATTTGGCTCACGCGCCAGGCCAGAGGAGCTCTGGGGCCATGCCGCCCTTGCCCATTGAAACGGCCGATGACAGGCTCCTTGTGATTCTGAGGGAGTCATCTCGACATGCTGTGATTGTCCAGTTCAGAAAGCTTCATGGAGCTTGAAAGCCCATGGCACTATGCGTGGCATATCCGTACATCATTGGCGAGATTTCTGTTTGCAGTCGGTGCGGCGGATCGCGTGCACTTTGCCGCTGAAGGCGCTGGCTTGTGCAGGGCACCATCCAGTCGGTGCCTCCAGTACGGCACTCAGCGCATCTCATCTGCTTATATCTGCTTGTGGGTTTGGGTTTGGGCTCCGGGCCGTCCCGCTTTGAGGTTCGCGAGGCTTCTCCTCGTCGGTCTGTTTCTCCTGCAGTCCGCCCAAGCGAGGCGAGCTTTACCTAGCCGAGTGGATTCGGCTGGACGACCGGGAAGTGTCAGCATCTCTGTGAGGCACGGCCTTTCTACGACCTGATGCGTGAGATGAGGGACATGTGGAGTACACCTTTGCCTCCTGCACCTCCTGCACAGTAAGCTGGCTGCATCAGCCAACTTCATGCAAAGCCAGCAGGCATGGGCCACGATCGGCCACGATGTGCGGTCGAGACTCATGGCCGTGGGTACAAGTCTAAGTGCAAGCGATGCACGCTCGAAGCGAAGCCCTTCCTCCGAACAACTTAGAATCTTAGAAGCTTACCGAAAAGGTGGTCATTCTTTTCGCTTGTCCTTGTTTCTTTCTTAAGTTAAGTTGCCCGGTGTGCAGAGAGCAGAGAAGAGAGAAGAAGGAAGTCTCTGCAGGCTGCAAGTGCCAGCACGAAGGCTCCCTGCCCGTGCATTCTTAGAGTCAGCTCCAGCTCCGTCTCATGGTGTAAGCTGAGTGGCAGCACGTTTGGCTCGCACCTCGGTGCTTCGGAGGTCCGGTGCCCCGGGTGCCGGAGCACTGCCACCAGGCTGGAGTTCTCTGTGATGCAGTGTTGCAGGCATTCTTTCAATGTGATCCATCGCACAGGTTCGAAGAGTGATTCGCCGCGTGAACCTGAAGCACCGCAGAAGGTTCTCAAGCCATCTACGACCTCCAAGTCAGTGGAGGTGCATCGGCGATGGCATGGAGCTACTGTTGATGAGGAAATCTTGCACCGGTTCAATTTATCAGGGAAGCTGTGAACTTTAGTCAACTTTAGTGTCGAGTTGCTTCCTGCTCATCTATCCTCTGGTTTGGCCTAGTCCGGGTCATTGTGCTGTCTCCCGCTGGCACTTCATGTTCTTCGCGGGCATCGGCCGGCGTCTTGAGCTTCTTTGCCTTCAGGCGGTTGTTTTCTTCGCTGTCCGTCTCTTCCGTCCAATCCAGAAGTTCGGTGATTCTAACCAGCTCTAATATGTTCATCAAATGTCCCCCATGTCAAGGTACAAGCAGTGACTTGGCAAGAATTCTGTTTATTGGGAGGCGGGAGGCACAGGCAGAGTATCTGCGGTCAATGCAAATGGCTTGAGAAAACTGCAGACGTGGTCCAATCTGTCGAGATCCCAGGAGCTAGCAAGCCGTGACTTCACGCGGGAGCAACTTCAGCATCAGGACGGTCTTGTGTGGAATTGCCGTACCGACTCGTCCAATCCCTGGCAATCCACGTAATTAGCGTGGTTTTCATTTTGCAGAGCAGGACTTTCGCTCCAAACTGCAGGCCAGATTTGACAGCGACTGTGGCATCTGTGGCCATGTGCGCGCAGTCCGCAACTTCCGAGCGCGTTCGAGCCAGGGTGCACGCCAGCTGCTGCCAGAACTCAGGGCCCGCCGCAGAGACTTGGACTCGGCCATCCAGGCTGCGTGCAACGCCGGTGCACGCGAGCTGTTGAGGAAGCTGGAAACTCAGCTCCAGGAATTCACCCCTGTCCTTGCGTGCAGGCCATCGAGGCGCGATCCGGCGAGCTGCGCCAGCGCTGTGCCGAGGCAAACTTGCAAGATCGCACCCTATCTCTCTCTTCCTTCCTGTATGACAAACGTCTTGTACCACTGCTCTTCACGCACCCTCGCTTTGATTTGGCTTTGCACAGAGCCGCACGTATTATCTTACTATCGCTCACGCCGAACGCCGCTCACGCCGAACGTGTTCCTCCTCAGGGAGAACTCATGAGAACTCAATGTACGCATGCTTTAGTTCGGGTATGTTGGGACGAAGGGTTTCAAGCGAGCAGTGGGCAAAATACACAGGCGCCCTGCGGAGCGGCAGGCTCATGTGTGGACTTGCCGAGGCTGAGCGCGAGGCGCTTGAAGACTTCGAGGTCCGAGACCCGGCCCTGATTGTTCCGGCTGGCCGTCTCTTTTGTCCAACCGCCGGTGCACATTGACGGGCGAGTGACGAGTCGCCGGGGGAGAGATGTAGTCAGCCGGGGCCACTACTAGCGGATTACACGCCTGTCAATAGCCTGTCATCTCTGTTCTGTACGTGCTTGACTTTTGCTGGAGACAACGCTTGCGAGGTGTTGCGGAATCATCTCAACTCTGTTGAGAGTCTCAAGCAGGCCAACTGGTGCAAACGAAAGATGCCAAAGTGAAACTAGCGTAGAAACTAAGCACAGAGAGAGAGGCTTTTCCTGGGGGACGCTGTCTCTGTTTGCTTCACTTCGGCAGGCAGTCTTGAGCCGAGAGCGGGACGTGCGCCTGCGTCTCGCTGGACAAATTGAGGACTTCTGCCAGCGCCTCCAGGTGTGCTCTGCGTATGACTGCGTGTGCAGAAGTTCATAGTTTCCTTGACACCCTCCTGTTTTCTTGGCTTGAAACACGTTATTTTTTTGGTGGGATACTGATACTTAACATCTTTTCGCGACCTTCGGTTGCTGTCCAAGTTCCACTCGTCTCGGTTGTCTATCTTAGCCGGCAGCGGATTACAGACCTCCCCGGTGGCGTGTTCGTGAAAGTGATGCCCTCAAGCAGCACCTGCGGGATCCCACTGCTTTGCCCGACAAGTAGTCAAGAAGTCTAGCTTCTCCGTGTTCGTATCAAAAGTAAGTTGCACAAGGGCACAGATTGACTTGGCCTCATGGTGTACCTTGACGATGTGGAGAGTCGGAGGAGTTGCAGAGCATTTGCATGTCAGCAGCAGATCAAGTTTGTTGATTCGGGCAGGCTGATGGAAGCAATGATGCCAGCACAGCAGTGGCTCCACAGCATGTTAGATCTTTTGCTTGCGTCCTATTGAATGCATCTCGTTACACTTCAGCGCCACTAAGAGAACACACCGTAGAGATCGGCGACAGGTGCGGAGTGCCTTGCAGAATAGCAGAGTTGTCATTCGTGGCATTCGGGGGGTTATTCGGTCGGGTCTTTTCGGGATAGGATGCTACAGGCGACGGGCCGAGGGGTTGCCGAGAGTCGACTGCACATCCTCATGTCTGTCGATTCCGAGTCATGGGTTTTCTGAGGCGTTGCGCTCCGAGTTTCCAGATCTGCATGCAGCAGCAGATATGCTATGCTCTCGTGCCTGCTCCCTGCCGCAGGCTCGCCAGATGTTGCTGATGTTAGTTTCAACCTCTTGAAGATGAAGCTCGAAGCGTTTGCTCCCTCTGGACCTGGCAGACGGCCCTGTCTTTTTGAGAGGTGGAAGTGCCGATTGACGATGTGCCTTTTGAAGCCCGAGCACGGTCCGAGAAGCTCAGAAGGTGCCCTCTCTGAGCAAGGAAGACGTACATACATTGGACACCGTGTGTGGGGGCTCATTTTGCCCAGGGAAGCGTGGTTGTAGCTCGCCAACATGCTCGAATCACCCGGTGCACAGACGAAACACGATTTTCGGAGTGTTGTACCTGCAATATGCTGCGCAGGTACGTCTTGGCTGAGCGGCTGCTCAAGGCCAGGGACGCATGCCTGTGGCGAAGGGAGCAGCGGCGACCTCAGGCGCAAAGGAGCAACGGCTAGAGAGGTGAATCGGAAGAAGAAAGATAATGAGCACCTTCACATGGCTTTGCATTGAAAAACCCTGTCGTCCCCGCCACCTGCTCCGCAGCTCTGCAGCATCAATGAGGGGCTTGACAACAGAGACAGGAACAGTCCCCTGGAGTCTTGCGAGCTATCAAAGCAGGCATGGTGTGTGGGCTGAGATGACATGAGGCGTGTAGCAGCCATTGAATCGCTGTTACCAGCTTGACCAAAACGCTTCTTAGTCGATGGCCTGCTCCCATGGCCGAGCAGGCTCTGGAGGTCGGGGACCCTGCTGACTGTGTCAGAGGCTCCGTAGCAGAGAGATAAAAGTCGATTCAGGCGCATTTGGACTCAGATCCTGCCCTTTGTTCCCGTGCACCGCCTGCAGAAGCGAAAGTGTGCAGCCACATCTTAATTGACAGCGCCAGGTCCTCTCCGAGCTGCTGGCAGTCACGTCCCCAGTTTCACAACATAATCGACATGCTTCCTGATTGCTTGAAGCACATCGGCACCAGGAGCGCTTCGGACCGCGAAATTGGTCTTCGCTCAGACAGTGGCTCAGCAAGTACTGCGGTAGTCACTCAGCTTAACTGACGCATCACGGCGACAAGCAAGCCGAGTCTAGCGGTTTCCCTGGGCTCGAAGCCAACCAAATTTCATTTAATCACTCAGTTTGTATATGCACAAGGGTTTGCGTGTTGACACTTTCTGTTGGCTGTCGTGGTCTGCACTTGGCTTCAAGGCATTATGCCGCGTTTCAGATGCAATACCATTGCATGTTCACCTCGTCACTGTCGCATGAGCTTCGCAAACCAAACTCAGCGAGTCTCGTCTGTGAGCGAGTGACGAAAATGTGGAGCACGGCGTATCCTGCCTTGCGTGTCCCGAATCTCCATGCGCAAGTGCAGGAAATTGAGAATGCTTAAGAGGGTCGAACATCGCTACCCTGGTTCCCCTTGATGACCTGATGTTAAGTTGTACACACAGCAGAGCGAGAGAGCGGTCGACACCGTCCAAGTTCACGGATTCCTTCGTCGTTGAGGACGGTGCCAGGACAACAAGTCCGAGTAACCAGGACCAGTGGAAGCGGATAGGCTCGAGCAGCCAAAGTGATCCCTTGCCCCAGGGGAGGCCCGTAGGGCCCACAAGGGGCCGCAGCCAGCGCGAGCAGACGCGCATACAACAACATCAACAACCACACTTTCGCAGATTGCGCCACCAGTCTTTAGGACATATTGTGGTATTTGCTTTTTCACAGTTTCCACATCCTTTTGGTTTCACCATACTTACAGTAAGTCACACTTACCATGGAGACGCCCGCGCCAGCAATGGAAGCAGCTCTTCCCGCGCCAGCTCCAACTGCGCCCACTGAAGGAGCCGGCGATGCAGCGACGCAACCTCCGGCAGGAATAACCCCCGTAGTGGACCCTACAATTACCCAAAGCACTCCTATAGGACCCAACTTGAGCCTNCCCACTGAAGGAGCCGGCGATGCAGCGACGCAACCTCCGGCAGGAATAACCCCCGTAGTGGACCCTACAATTACCCAAAGCACTCCTATAGGACCCAACTTGAGCCTACAGAGCTTGCAAGATGGTACTTACCGTTTGGTCTCAGAAATCTCAACGCAAGTCATTGATAAGACTATGTATGATTCCCTCTACCAACAATACCTTACCCAGCGCACTAGATCTATTGATAGCTCCATGACAGGAGGCCTTAGCCACCATAGTAGGCAGACAGCTTTCTCCGACGAGGATACGATTCATTGGGGTGA
>BGNK01007052.1:0-20987 GCA_003297005.1 Symbiodinium sp. clade A Y106
GGAGCTGGGCACAAGCAACGTTGACCGTTAAGCAGCTTTTTGTTGAGGTTTTCGGCCCAGTTTGCAGGGCCAGATTCCGGACACCAAGCCAGCTTCATGATAGAGTGCCCTGAATGTAGGGCCCCTTCTAATTATTAAGGCCCCTATATTAGGGCTTCTATGGTTAAAAACTTAAGGTTTAGGTTGGGTTAGGGCAGGCCTTCCTCGTCCCGGAAGGCTATAGGGGTTTGGGAATTAATATAGGGGCCTTAATTATTGGAACAGGGTTTTGGGGTCTTTTTTCTATAATTATAAGAAGGGGCCACCAAAAATAGTATAGGTAATTATGTAGGCCCCTATATTGTGACCCTAAGTTGGGGGGGATTTGGGTGTAGGGTATGCAATAGGGTTTAGGGTTTAGGGCTTACAGTAGGGTTTAGGGCTTTGGCATTGTGAACCTAAGTTCGGGGGATTTGGGATTAGGACTCTTAAGGCTTTAAATTTTGCAGTTCCGGACTGACCCGTCTGATGCTAAGGGGATAGTGCAGGTACCTGCCCTAAACCCTAAACCTAACCCTGAACCCTAAACCCTGGAGAGCGGGCTGTCATGGGGCCTGGTTTTTGCATTGTATGTTTTTTGGCGTCTTTGATGTTTTAACATTATGCGAACCACCTATGCATGTGTATGTGTGTATATATATATATATACATGTGTGTGTGTGTGCGCAATTGCTCATAAAGGGCCATGAGGGTGTATGAACATATAAAATACATACACTTGAATACACACGCACATGTACATGTTCCACAGCTAGACTTACAAGAGCACATGCACTGTTTATGTGCTTGCATGATCATGGTACGAATAATCATTGCTAATTATGCCACACTGTACACAGTGGACATCCGGCCACGTCCGAGCGAAACTAAAGAACACAAAGTATTTCGTGCACCGTTCACGCTGATTCTACAACTTGGAATCCCGAAAATCTCTGGCGCAGTGCCACCCGCCTTGTTCTGATTTCCTTGTGTGTTGAGTTGGCACATGTCCGTGAGTTCCACTTTCTTCCCAGTTTGTAGCATTGCAGTGTTGAGGGGCGTCACAACAGTACACAACAATACTGACAATCGCAGGAATTTACTGCTGCAAACAGTGAACATGTACAGACATAGTATGTTTACGCAGTGCTATAAGACATATTGTGTCAGGGGTGCACACAGTCTGTATGTACACAAATCAGTGAGTAGTGTTTTTTAACTTTAGTTTCTATTGCAACGCAGTCTTACTTATTTGGAACCTAGGACATTCCAGTTTCACAGCAATACATAGCTGCAATGACAATAGCAGTTCTGTTTGGTTCATGTGGTTTAGGTTGCGATGACCCTTGAACAATTGTTTTTCCCAATTGCCACCACGTTCACATTAACACGGTCTTCAACTCGCATACACTTTGTATTATGGATTTCCCAGTCAAAGATGCGACTTTGTCGAGACCCACAATTTTTCAAAATATGGATGTATCACCACGTTCGTTAGCGGAAATCAGCGATACACAATATCACACATAGTGTATATCATCATATCCAGGAAGCAAAGGCTCGGAAGCCTTGCATTATGACATACATACAATACATTAATGTCACATATGCTGATCTCGAAGCAAAGAACGCAATTTCCCCATAAACGGCTGTAATGTTGGCAGTAGCAAGATCAGATATTGCCAGAATTTAGCTTCTATTGAAAAGTGAAACTATGATGGAATGTCAATATGAGGCTCCCAGGAATTCTTCTGGTCCACGATGCTGTATGTCTTCCATCCTTACGACTGTCCTTGATGTGTACATCCCGACGGTCTGTGTACAGCCTGGACCCTTTGAACCATAAGAAGATACAACACTTCTATAAACAGCTCACGTGCCCTGAACAAACCGTTTGTTCATAGACAGGGAAGGGTGTTGCTATACAACTTGTCCACAAAGCATAAACTCATACACTTCAAACGCAAAACACATCGAAAATACCAGCGTTCTCACAACATCGGCGAACGCAGTTTTGTTGTATGCGAAAAATACAGCAACTCGACGTGTTCTTCCAAGCAGGATAGACAAAGTGGTAAGGTTTGTGGAAATGGTGCCAGCGCACGCTTGGTTCTTGGTGTGTGGTGCATGGCGAGGGGGAGTGGGGGTTGGAGGTGGGGATGGGCGTGCATACACAAGAAACAAAAGGAAAACAACAGATGAAGTTGTCGATGGCGTAGCTGCAGCCGCCCCCCCCCAACTCCCCTAAGCCGTGGCAGCACTGTTGTTTATAAACACCTGTTTATAAACACCGGCCCTGTTTATAAACAACAGCATTGTTTCTCTTCGACAGAACTGTTTGACCATATAGCTTGTATCTAAAGACAAAAGTAACAACATGCAACATGTATGGTTACATCACAACAAAATTTTGAACAGAACAGATGGCGGAACCATTCTCAGCTCCTTCTGAAACCCGAAAAGCCCCCAAACCCTAAATCCTGAAGTTGCCGAACTGCAGAGAATCGACGGTTTGGTCTCTGTGGAGCGAATTGAAGCCTTGTCACGCAATAAGAGTGGTACTTTGAGCAACCGGGACTTAGCAAGTGTTTTGATTAGGGTCACTACAGTTATAGCTTTGTAATTAAGGTGACCACAGTTATAGCTCCTTTTAGCCCAAATCATTGTGCCTGTAACGAGACTTACTCAACACAACTTAAACTTAATGTTATACTAGGCAGGAGATAACAAACCATGAAACCTGCAGGTAGGTGTTTTCGGAGGGTTTACGGGATACGATTGGGGTAACCCTAAACCCTAAACCCTAAACCCCTAAACCCTAACCCCTAAACCCTAAACCCTAAACCCTAAACCCCTCTATACCACAAAGAAGGGAATAATAGAACCGATCCTTGGGGCCCCTATGTAATATACCCAGACAGCCCAATACCCCTTAATTAAGGAATATAGCTTAAATCATAATATGAATCCCCTTATAATTTAAGGTATATTCCTTAATTAAGGGGTATTGGGCTCTCTGGGTAGGGGCCTTAATAATTAGAATAGGGTTTTGGGGCCCATTATACTATCGATATATAAAGGAACCCCCAAGAGTAGTATGGGTAATTTTTTAGGCCCCTATATTAGGGCTTGGGGCCTTGCCCTCAAGAAACTTGCGCAGCTTACCTGCGCGACCCCTAAACCCTAAACCCTAAACCCTAAACCGAAGAATTGTAAACTTTGGCGTTCCGCTTCGCCTTCTGGCCTGGGTATCATCGGGTGTTCCAGAATATCCGAGGCATTTGGGAGTTTCCGAAAATAGGGGACCCTAATATAGTACCCCAAATAGTAGCATCCTCATTATAAGGACCCTCAAATAAGGTACCCCTTGTTTTCGGAAACTCCCGTTTCGCTTTACAGCAGCCATCTGTTTGAAAGCAGCCTTTTTCTGGATCGCTGGGCCAAGGGCCGTCATGTACTCGACGAGTTGGGCTACATGCTGCTAACTGCTTCGGGTCTCGTGAAGCTGACGGTGAGTGGTTTAGGGTGCTCTTAGGATAGGGGTTGCTGATTTTAGGCCACAACCTTTGCTTTTTGTTAAAGGTTTTAGGGTTTACGGCGACGGTTCGAGGTCGCACGACAAACTGGCCTCACTCAGCGCCACAACGTGTAAACATTCAAGATGCCTGAGCCTGGCAATCCTGCAGCCCGAAGTTCCTACATGCCTCAGAGCTTTCGGATGGAAGTTTTCGCTCGAACGCCAAGAGCCCGCCCCGAACAAAAACATCGACGAAAGCCCTTCTCCGGAAGGGGTACTTCCGGGGGCCAAGGCTCTCCTTATCAGTAAAAACCTACATCTTTAAAACCTCTTATTGTTAACCCTTAGATCCCGAAACCCTCTAAAACTGTACCACTGAAGCCCGAAACCCATCCGGTCCTTGATGTGGGGACCGCGACGGGTGGGACTGGCCTTGGTCTTGCAAAGTTAGTCTCGGGCTTTACAGTGTCGAATCTGGGGTTTACAGTCTAGGGATCGGGCGTTGCAGGCGGGTTAAGCCTGACAAGCTGTGGTTCCATGTTGCGAAGGTTTGCGGGTATGTATATATATATATATATTTATATTTATATATTTATATATTTATATATTTTATATATTTATATATTTATATATTTATTTGTTTATATATTTATATATTCATATATTCATATNTATATATTTATATATTTATATATTTATATATTTATATATTTATATATTTATATATTTATGTATTTATATATTTATATATTTATATATTTATATATTTATATATTTATATTTATTGATTCATGTCCATTTATTTCTTGATTTGTTCATATATATATATATAGATACATGCATGCATGCATACACGCATGCATACATGCATACATGCATGCATATAAATATCAGAATACATATAAACAGACATGTAAATGAATATGTATATGTACATGTATATGTGTATGTATATGCATATGTTTATGTACGTGTGTATATTCATAAGTACACACACACTCATACATACATACATACATACATACACACATACATAAATGCATACATACATAGATACATACGTACATGCAGACATGCATACATGCATGCATACACACATCCATGCATACATACATACATACATATGAGGTATGTATGCATGTATGCATGTGCGTGCATCTGCATCTGCACCTGTATCTGCACCAGTATCAACATCAGCATCAGTACCTGCATCTGTACATGTATTTGCGTAGGTGTGTCATTACGTGTATGTATGTGTAGATGCATATGCATAAAATGTGCGTGTATGTATATGCATGTGTACATGTACACCTAATAGTAGATGCATGCATGTATGTATATGTATGTGTGTACGAATATGTCCTGTGTGTACATGTAATAATACATGCAATATAATATATACGTATATATATATAGTATGTATGTATGTATGAATCTATATATATATATATATATATGCATATTTATATGTACACGTATATGTAAATGTCCATGTAGATGTGTATGTATATGTCTTGCAGGATGTAGGGGTAGCGTGTAGTGTTTACGGGTAGAAGGATGTAGACCCAACCCCTACACTCTACTATGTCAATGTTTTGGGCTTGAAGAGCTCGGAGCACGGCTCTTGCCGGCTGCACGCTGCCGGCAGTCAAGTTGAATGTAGGGGCCATTAGGGGATGGGGTATGATGATGAAATTACTTCGGAACCAAAAGATGTCAATACTAACTTTTCCGACCCTATATCTCCATGTGGGTATCAGGTGTGTGTTGGGTTGTGTGGGTGCGGCCACGCAGGATGTGTACTGCTTGTGAAGTTCTGGGTATGTCTCAAGGATCTTTTCGTGCAGGGCTTGCAGTCGTCAGGATTCAAAAAGATAACAACCGACAAGGCATTGGTCAGGGCAGGAAAACAAGTTTCGTAAGTGAGGATTGTGTTTTCGCAGAGCTCAAGGAGGTCAAACAATGGAATCCAAGGTCTGACGAAAATTGTGGGAACATGCCACATCCTTCAGCGAGCACTTGTGAATGCAGGGCTATGTAGATCCCAAAGTTTATATTTGGAGGCTCATGGGTAGTTACAAGTCGGCTATAAATAGGGTAACTATAGTTGCAACCCATACTGCAGGACGAATAACCCCACTTATAGCTACCAGTAAACCGTAAACCCTCAACCCTGAACCTTATAACTCCAAGTACACTCTAAGGCTCTAAGGGCTTCCTTAAGGGTTACTTTGCCTGGTTACTATAAGGGCTACTACAAGAGCTGCTCTTGCTGGCGGACCTGCCTAAACCCTAAACCCTAACCCCTAAACTCCCTATAACCCAAAACCCCTGAACCCTAAACCCTAAACTCCCTAAACCCTAAACCCCTGCTTCCACGATCCACCTGAAACCCTAAACTCCAGGCAAGTGCAAGGACCGGGCGGACTTGGCTCGGAGCGCTCTGGGGAGCGCCCGCCTTAGAAAGCTTCGGAGAGTCGATCGAAAGGTGCTTCGGGTTCCTTTAAGGTTTAAGGTTTGGGGTGTTGGGTTTTGGCTTCGGGGTTTAGGGTATAGGGTTTTGGGGTTTAGGGTTTAGGTCTAGGGTTTGGGGTTTAGGGTTCAGGGTTGTGTGTTTGGATTTTGGGGGTTTAGGCTTAGGGTGTGGGGTTTAAGTTTAGGTTTAGGGTTTGGGTTTTAGGTTTTGGGGTTTAGGGAGTATACACTAGTATCCGTATCCCCTTATCGTCCATATAGCGTTCTTAACATTTGGAGTTAAGGGCTTAGGGTTTAGGGTTTAGATGGGGTTTAGGGCGTCAGGTTTATGGTTTGGGGTTTTAGATTTTGCGGTTTAGGGCGTATACAATAGTATTCCCTTATAGTCGATAATAGTCGATATATGGGCGTTTCCGAAAATAGGGGACCCAAAATAGCACCCAAAATAGTAGGATCCTTATTCAACAGGACCCAAAATAAGGTACCCCCAAATTTTTCGAAAACCCTAAACCCTAAACCCTTTATAGAACCCTTATAGATCCCTTTTAAAAAGGGAACCCTTAAAGGATCCCTTTAAAGGAACCCTAAGGTACCCCCCCCAAGTTTCGGAAACTCCCATATCACTCTTAACACAACTTGGAGTTCCAAGCTCCCTGATCGAGGATTTCGGTTTCAGATTTCGAGACTTAGGGATCTCTGATTAAATATAGGGGCCTTCATAATTTCAATAGGGTCCACTAGACTATAATTATAATCAAGAACCCCCAGAATAGTATGGGTAACTATTTAGGCCCCTATACTAGGGTTTTCGGTTTTTTTAGGGTGTTAGGGTGTTACGTTTGGAGATTTAGGCTTTTACGCCTGTTTTGCATTTCTTACCTGGAAGAAACTGTGTTATGTGACGGGCTCGATCCCAAGGTACAGGAGTGGGCCGCGCACGTCGCAGGTGTTTCGGGTTTCCACGCTTTGAACTGGAAGAAGCGTGTGTGACATGCTCGATCCGAAGGTACAGGAATTGGAACCGCGCGTCTCTAAGGTTATCGCGTTTCTCAACTGCAAGATAAGTCATTAGCTATGTGTCGTGACGAACTACTAGGGTGCATTCGCGCGTTCAGCGGATTCTGGTTCAGAACCCAAAACCTACACTGAATCCCAAACCCTAAACCCTGAACCATAAACCCCAAACCCTGAACCCCTGAACTCTAAACCCCCTGCATCCGGGCCACGGCGTTGGAAGAGCATTAGGTTGGCTTTCAGCCGCTCTTGAGCCTCCGAGCCCGAACTTTTCCGGGGTGTCGGGTTTAGGGTGTAGGGCTTAGGGTTCAGGGTTTAGGGCTCAGGGATGTCGGGTTTAGGGTTTAGGGCTTTGGGTTCAGGGTTTAGGGTTTAGGGCTTCGCAAGGTGTTGCGGGTCCGTGGTGAGCGAGGATGACGGAAGCCCGGGAGGTGCATCATTGTCAGGGGCAGACAGCACGGCCGGCCAAAGGGCGAGAAGCCAAACGAAAGCGCGAAGCAATGCCATGAAATCACGTAGAAGGCGCTGTGGAATTGGTGTCCTTGCAGTTCACCTCGAGCCCAAACAACACGCACAAGCAAGTCTTCATGGATCGTCGGAAGCCGGTGGCTTTCCTGCGGTCGTGGTCATTCGCTTTGGGCCGGAAGTCCTCGTTGTGTGCTCGGAAGCTTCTGATGTCGGTCCAGACGAAGGCAATACACTTCGCCACCGTTTGCAAAGTTGACTTAGGTCGTTTCTGAATAAGTGCAGAGGGTTTAGGTTAGAGCTCTCCTGTCCATTTTTGCTATGTTTACAGTCATCGTAGAGGGCAAAAAAGGCGGAGCACACCACAGAGCATCTGCCGGGCTCCTGCTCTCACTACGAAGGGCTCTGGGGCTTCAGGCGGCGCGTTTGAAGCTTCAGGGTTGGGTTTTGGGCTTTTGGGCCTGCGGAGAGCACCTTAAACCCTGAACCCTAAACCCTAAAGCCCTAAACCCTAAAGCCCTGAACCCCAGCATTTTGGAGTCTACTGGGGAGGTCTCGAGCTTCGGGGTGGAGCTTTGATGGCAGCTGCTGTGAGGCTTGGTTTACAGCACGGTCTAGGATTTAGGCTTGCCTTGAATACTGAATACTGGACATGAAGGCGCTTAGCTCATGGTCGAGGCTTTTAGAACCGTTTCGAAGCCCTTATCGAATACAGAAGCTGCGCCCGGAAAAAGCCCCACGAAGCTCCACCCGGCCGGCGCCTCCATCAAGGGGATCTGAGCCATCCTTGCGTGCGTGGGCTACTAAGCGAAATAGAGTTGCCCTGATGATTGGATTCAGGTTCTGGGGTACATTGCAGTTTACAGTATCATCATGATAGGGACTACAAGGGAATAACGATAGAAATTATGCCAACCCCTACAATGCGGCTTTGGGTTTAAGACGAAGGGTTCAGGGCGTTACGGTTTGTGTCGAGGAATCTTCCTTTGCCTTGTCCTTTTTGAAGGATCCTGTGGAATGGATCCTAAACCCTAAACCCTAAACCCTAAACCAGGCCCTGGGATCCCCACATTGGCCCTGGGATCCTCCATTGGCCTAAGAAAAGGGGCCCTAATAATTAGAATAGGGTTTTGGGCCCATTATACTATAAGTATAATAAGGAACCCCCAAAATAATGTAGGTAATTATTAAGGCCCCTATATTAGATCTGTTTTCGACATTTTGTTTCAACATTATCGGCTCTGACACTTAATGCCGTGGGGGAAAGCGAAAGCATTGAACCCCCAACTCATTAAACGCTCTACAAGCTGAGCTGCTTCTTCGGCAGAAGCAACGCCACCTTCGGCGCTTCTGCCAAAGCGGTGCTGCCTGCACTGCGGCAAGAGGACGCTGGAAGTGAGAGGAAGATGTCTAGTTACGAAAAAGCTTGGGAAGGCAGCCACGTGGTGCCTGAAAGCCTTAGTTACTAGACTTTCAATCTAGTAATTTACTGCCTCATCAGACAGATCTCCCCAAAAAGGCAGCATGCACACCTTCGCCTGGTTTCTCAGGGCACCTACGGCCAAAACTCATATTCATGCATCATGCCACATCAACAAACGCGCACACGCCCCGAAGAAACAGGAAGACCGCCATCAAGCAGATCGATAGTCAGATGACGAACGGCAAAACCCGTGAACCCCTAATCCCAAACCTACGGGTCACCATAACATTCAATCACCCCGACCACAAACCCTAAACGCTAGACCCTATACAACATTACCCTAAACACCCAAACCCAAACCCTATATGAGTATCGGCCTGCCGGCGCTGGCGGAGGGTCATCCTCCTCATAGGGCTTGAAGCTCAATTGCTTATTATTATATACCATCATTCTTATTGACATTTAGTTGTATTACTATTACTTTTTCCATGTTTACTACTGATATAATTCATTTTATTGATATGGGCTCGGCTCTTAATACCACATACGGGAGCTCGGAACACAGAAATCGCTTGGCCCCTGCAAACTTCAAAACTCGAAGCTCTAACACCGGAGGCCATCATGAATAGACTAGGCGGTTTATGCTTTAGAGGGTTTAGGGTTGTGACAAAGGGGTTTTGGGGTATACTCCAGCACAAGGAAAATCCGACTATTCAGAGTTATTCAAATTGAAGTTGCAGAGGGCACGAACTCTGGACGCTATGCCCTTGCATCGGCTGTTGAGTTTAGGCTGTAGGGTTTAACTGGGGATTTGAGTTTTGGGCTTAGGCTTAAGCTTTTGGGGTTTGGGATTTTCGTTTCTTGCTGATTCTAGAGACGAAGGGGTGCTGCCAAAAGGGAAGAGACAAGCGAAATTGTGCATCGGCACGGCTTCAGCCGACAGTGAAGCTGGCTTTTGGCTTGCGGTCTAGGACAGTTCGAAAAGCCCAAATAGTCATAAGGATACTACTAGTTACTAGTAATAGTCATCGTAGAAACAATAACAATAAGAATAGAAGAAGAAGTAGAACGACGAATGTCAGGTCGTGGAGTGTGTCTCTGTGTGTGTTTGTTTGCGCGCGCGCGTGTGTGTGTGTGTGTATGTGTGTGTGTGTGTGTCTGTGTGTGTGTGTGTCTGTGTGTGTGTGTGTCTGTGTGTGTGTGTCTGTGTATGTCTGTGTGTGTCCCTGTGTGTCTGTGTGTGTGTCTGTGTGTGTGTGTGTGTGTCTGTGTGTGTCTGTGTGTGTGTGTCTGTGTGTGTGTGTGTCTGTCTGTCTGTCTGTCTGTGTGTGTGTGTCTGTGTGCGTGTCTGTGTGTGTGTGTCTGTGTGCGTCTGTGTGCGCCTCTGTGCGTCTGTGCGTGTGTGTGTGTGTGTCTGTGTGTGTGCGTCTCTGTGTGTCTCTGTGTGCCTCTGTAGGTCTCTGTGTGTCTCTGTGTGTCTCTCTGTGTCTGTGTCTGTGTCTGTGCGGGGCTTATAACGGTGTATTCAACTACACTAGTATATTCGGGATAGCTCAGGCAGACTGCGACTCCATTTCAAGGATGTAGATCAGCAGTTCTAAAGGTCGACTTCTGCAACAGGGCCCTGTTCGGAGAGCAGTCCTTCTTCCTTGGCTCATTGGCAGGCAGCCGTGCCTCAACAAGACATAGGGTGTAGGTTTCAGTCATTTAGGGGGTTTGAAGGGGTTCAATGTTCCGTCGCTACGCGTTTAAACAAGGGTTCAGGTTCATCGATTGAACCGGGCCTGTCAGGAGATAGCCCGAGCCAGGAATCCAAAGCTGCCATTTTCGCTCTAACGCCTCGGGTGTTCGTCTATATCTGATGTGCATGATAACCCTGTCGCGTACTTTCTACCTCGGCCATCCTCTGCCTAGGCCCTTGCTGAGATCCCGGTCGACTCCTCACCGCGGGGTGAAAGCACAGTATCAGGGGTAAGATTTAGGTTGCGAGCTTAGGGTTTAGGATACGGGCTTGACATCAGGGCTTAGGATTGAGTCTTAAATCAGACCAAGAACAGAAGGACTTGTACATGAGTGAGGACGGCTCAGGATTGAGGCGGCACAAAGCCCCTGAGCCACGAAATGGCCTGAACAGTTTGACTAGAACTTTATGAATTTTACAAACCCCGAAGGAGTGTGGCACCCTTCGGGTTCAGAGGCCTCAAAGGAGGGGGAACATACCGGATAAGTTTCGGAGAGTGGGGATCTTGTAGCGGGTTCCTTACCCTAATCTGCAGACTCCGTCTCTGTGAGCCTGGTGATGGCGGTGGTGTAACTGAGCCGAGAGGCGTTTTTGATTCCGCTTGCGTGTCTTCTGGCTGGGGTTGCTGTTCCTGTTCCTCTTCTTCTCCGTGTTGCCCTCCGCCTCCTTCTTGCCGGTCTCCTTCTCCTTGCCGGTCTCCTCTTTGCCAGTGGCGATCGGGGCAGCGTTGTCGCTCCCGGTCTTTGGCCCTAAACCCTAAACCTGATTAGATGCAAAACTCCAACTGTCTGCCGCAATTCTTAAGGCCACGAAAGGCACTAAACCCAACATCCCACACCTACACTCAATCTTAGGATCCTAGCCCCTCAGCCCACCCCGGCACCCTGAAACACGCAACCCTAAAGCCCTTATTCACCAAAAGCCCCTGTATGATTGTACTGCACTATACCAGAATGTACCCCAAGACCTTGTCGTTAAACCCCCTCTTTAACCCCCAAACCGTAAACCCTAAGCCCTCAACCTATACTAGAATATGCCAAGGCGTTTGAAGCCCCTTTTTCAAGCCCCCCAAACCCTAAACCCTAAACCTATACTAGAATATGCCCCAAAGGCCTCGTTGGCGCCCCTTCTTTAAACCCCCCAAACCCCAAACCCCAAACCCTAAACCTAAACCCCCCAAACCCTAAACCCTAAACCCCAAACCCTAAACCCTAAACCCCAAACCCGAAACCCCTTCTTTGAACCCTAAATTATCTAAGCCATTTACAGGTGGGTAGTTATTAGGTGGGTAGTTTCCCATAAGCCTCCCATACCACTCCTATAAGGTAAAGGGGGTCTTATGGGAGTACTATGGAAGAAGAANAGTTATTAGGTGGGTAGTTTCCCATAAGCCTCCCATACCACTCCTATAAGGTAAAGGGGGTCTTATGGGAGTACTATGGAAGAAGAACTACCCACCTGTAAGGGGCTTCTACTAAACCCTCAATTCCGAGGCCTCCGGATTCGAGGTCCCCTTCTCCAGCTTCGGAGGCTTGGGAGCCTCTGCCGCTGACTCCTTCGGTCTGTTTAGAGTTTAGGATTTAGGGTCTGGGGTTTAGGATTTAGGTTTTGGGGTTTAGAGTTTAGGATTTAGGGTCTGGGGTTTAGGATTTAGGTTTTGGGGTTTAGGATTCAGGGTCAAGGCTTGTTTAGGGGCTTAGGATTTGGGGGTTGGGGTTGATAAGGGCTTAGGATTTAGGGTTTAGGGTTTAGGATTCAGGTTCTAGGGTTGTTTAGGGTTTAGGGTTCGGGTTTAGGAATCGGGGTTCTTTTTTTTTAAGTGTACTTCGGAATTGGGGCTCAGGGTTTAGGATTTAGGATTTAGACCTTGGGGTCCCTCTGCTGCCGACTCCGTGGGGTCAGTTTCGGGAAGAGGGTTCCGTAAGGGTTCCAGGCAAGGCTTCGACTTAGTTGCTGAGTTCATAAGCCCCCAAAAAGTGTACATTTTTAATGTTACAGTGTGTAATATTATCCCCAAAAAGTGTAAAGTGTATCCACTCAGCTACTAAGTCGATAAGGGCGTCAGAAGAGTCACGAGGGTAAGGGTCTTATCAGGGTTCAGGGTTGCGGGTTTAGGGCGGGCAGGAGTTCAGGAAGTTTAGGGTTTAACCAACTTTAGGAAGCCTACGCCCTAAATAGGCTTGAGAGGCTGGGGCTCCTGGGTTCGGTTCCCATTGCGACATCTTCCTTCCGTTAAAGCATCAAACTGTTTGCTGTAACGACAATGAGGAAATATTACAGCTTACCAGATCATCCCGGCCCCTTATTGCAAGAACGGGCAACCCATTACATTATGTCCTTGAAGACGGGACATAACTATACTTATCCTACTTGTAAGCATACTTATAACTAACCATGATGCTCCACGCAGGCCACGGTTTAGGGTTTAGGGTTTAGGGTCTAAAGGGCGCCAAGTTTCGGCTCGCAGGTTGCAGGGTTCCAAAAACAGGGCTTCAGGAGCTTCAGTATTCATTACTACTCTTATCTATCATTGTTACGATTACTATGACTCTTGTGACTATGATTGTTATTGTTGTTAATACCATTATTGCTATCACTACTCCTCTAAATTATTACGAATACCATTATTTCTCATTATAACTTTCTTACTTGTCGTAGGAGCAGGCGTAGGACTTAGCAGCGGCAGTAGCACTTGCAGTTCGATGTGGGTAGTTGTCAAAATTAAGGTCCCTTTTTGGGTACCCTAAATAATAGGTGCCGTATTAGAAGAGGGACCCAAAAAGGGACCATAATTTTGACAACCACCCATGTAACGTACTGACCTGCCTTGCTGCCAGTGCTGGAAACCATGGACCCCTGCAAACCCGAAACAGAAAGCTCAAGGCCCTATAACAAGAGTCCAAAGGACCCAATAAAGGATAGTAGTTATGTAGGTTAGGATTTTGGTGAGTATATGCTTATTAGGTACTTGGACCCTTGGGGCTATAAGACTTAATCTCTGTAAACCCTCTAAACCCTAAACCCTAAAACCCTAAACCCTTGAACCCTAAACCCTGAAGGCTAAACCCTAAACCCTTGAACCCTAAACCCTTGAACCCTAAACCCTTGAACACTAAACCCTAAACCCTAAAACCCTAAACCCTGAACGCTAAACCCTAAACCCTCTAAAGCCCGAAATCGCAACCAATGCCGGTCTGGGAGTTTCAGAAATTCGGGGACGCTAACATAGTACCCAAAAGAGAAGGATCCTTGTTATAAGGACCCCAAAATAAGGTACCCCTAATTTTCGGAAACCCTAAACCCTAAACCCTTTATACCCTTATAGATCCCTTTTGAAAAGGGAACCCTTAAAGGATCCCTTTAAAGGAACCCTAAGGTACCCCCTAATTTTCGGAATCTCCCATCTGATAGAACAGCACCCTACCGGACTCCCTTCAACCCTACCACGGCCAAGAGCGCTCGAGTGGGGCTCTACAGGTTTGTTGGGATTAGGGCTTCTTTTAGGGTTTAGGATTTAGGATTTAAGGTTAGGTTTAGGGTTTAGGGTTATCGGGTTTCTGAGTAGTTGATTAGGAAAGGCTTTTGCGAAACAGTATGCTACACAGCTAGACGCCCCATGGAACTACGTACGACCTAAACGCTGAGATTGTGACATCCCAGAGTTCTCCGTGCCTCAGGCAACCACCGTCAAAGCTTTCTGGCATCGCAGTTCAGTCTCCAAATTTTCGACTTCCCGAAAAAAGGGGCAGATCTCCAAAGCATACACTCAGTGGCAAGATCCATGAAAGAGAAAGCCACGGTTTAGGGTTTCGGGTTTAGGGTTTTGGATTTAGGGCTTCGGGCGTAGGGTTACAGTTACAGGGCCCCCCACTCTTCGAAACCGCCCGATGTCTTGGATTTGCACGGCTTCTTTCGTCGGGGAGCCTCGCAGCCGCAACGCCGTTGCAAAGGCTCCCCTGATCGAAAAAACGTGCTATTCTACACTGTGACAGGGTGTACCTTTTTGGGTCTCGGTAGAATGGTGAAACGCAATCCTCAGTGCGGCTCCGTTGCATTCAAGAGGGTCATTGCAGATCAACTGCAGCTACCCCGCGAAAGTAAAGTAGCCGCAAACCGGGGGTGTGAAACGCACTGCTTTCTGAAAGCCACTAATTACCGGGAGAGTCCAACACACTGCTAGAGCAGCAGACGAGTGGAAACCCAGGCTGGTCCGCGCATGGCTCCGAACGGACGTAGATACTTAATGCCCTTATAGATGGGGTTGAAGTCTACGTTAAACTATCATAGCCTACTGTTTTGTAGGTTCTTATTATGAAACTTAGTTTTGGCAGTTATTAAAGGCCGGGTTCAGAAAAAAGAGCAGAACAAGCTTAAAGTACTCCTAGCTCCAGGAAGCTTCCAGATCTCGTCCGAAAGAGCTGTGCGAGGACTGAGATGGGAATTTCAGAAAAAACAGGATATAAAGGGTTTAGGGTTTAGGGATAAGATCCGTGTTATGAACAAGTATGGGACACCTAGTTTTCCTCCCCGACACCAATTTAATTTCTCTGTCGAAAGGCCACACTCTCCTCATGTTTTCACTTGGAGACCATGAGAATCATGAGAAGCCGGAATGCCGAATGCGCCCGTCTGCCGACTCTGCCAGATGTTCCTATCTTATGCCGATATCTACATCTTTTGCGCGGTTCTACTCACGGCTCTCTTCCGATGGCAGAATCTGAAAGGTACAGTATGGGGGAACTCAGCTGTGCGGCCAAGATGTGGCCGAAAATATTCAAAGACTCGTAGGTCATAGGTCACTTATTACTTGGCGCTCTGTCGCAGAGCTCTCAACTCCTGCAGCATCACGTCCTTGCTGCGGCCTTCACAATTGTTTGCGGCTATCGCTAGGATGCTGGAGAAGTTCATGCGCTGAAGCACCTGGCGCTTCAAGTCTGAAATCCTGAACCTCCAAACAAGGAGTTTAGGGTTTAGCTATAGTTGTAGTTCAATGTTTTGGTTACCCAACATGTATATTATAAAAAAGGAACTACAATGGAGACTATAGCTAGGGTTTAGGGCACAGTCTGCCGCCGTCAGCCTGCAAACATGCCCGAACAGCTTGAACCTTGAAGCCGCGCCTAGCTCAAGCTTAGCACAACCCCTAAACCCTAAACCCCTAAACCCTAAACCCCTAAACCCTAAACTCCTAAACCCTACCACTCGCCCTCCCCCTGTTCCCCCGTTATCTAAACCTTTCTGTGGCGCCTCCCGGACCCATAACGTAGGGGCCTTAAACATTAGAATCGGGTTTGGGGATACAGTATACTACATTTATAATTAGGAACCCAGAACCCTATTCAAAATATTAAGACCCCTACATCAAACAACATCAGATTTGATACTAATGTAAGGAAAGACCACTTAAAGTTCGGCACCTTCCGCAGGTTGTGAAGCTGGCGAGACTTCGTCTGCAAACGACCTGGAAGAAGCCCTGCTTGGACGGAAAGCACCTCGTTTGTGTTGTGGACTATACTGTTGCCCCAGCTGGGATTTATGGGATTTGTGGGTATGGGGTCAGGGATTCGGGCTTTAGATTGCTTCGCATGGAGCAGTTCTCCTTTCATGACTGCAAACAATGTTACAATGTTAAATCGGATAACTTTCGTCGCGCGACTGCGACCACGAAGCTCACATCACGGATTCCGTCTTGCTCGGCACACTCCCGAAGTAGATCTGCGAGAAGGCCGAGTAGCTCTGACCTTGGCATCGTGTTCATCAGAAGGCGCTGCTTCTTGTCGAGCTTCGGGTCGTTGTGCTGATGGTGGCAAGAGCTACACGCCATACCTTGCTGGCAGTGCCGCCGCCTTGCAATAAAGATGCAAGGTTTGTTGCACAAGGTCGGGTGTCCCACACTGCCCCGGCTTGGGGCCGTTGTGTCGACAACGGTTGCATTTTGCCCTTGACGCAGAGTGCGAAGATGACGCTGTGCCCACGCGTCCTGCACGAGAACTTCCTTTGTCGCCGGCCGCATCGGAGAGAGGCTCCGACCGCGAGCACGATCTGCATCCATCTGGCCATCCATCACGTCAAGGAAGGTAAAGCGGAAGGCAAGTTGCGCTCGGGCCATGGCGAATTCAAAACCAGACCGTCTGCACTACAAAGGGAGCTTTGAACCAGCTGACCAGCTTTCACCAAGGCACGAGTCTTGTTTCGTCATAGGGCCCCGAATAAGTTGCACCGGTTGGGTTTTGGGGGTATACGACCAGTTCCGAAGGCATCCTATCGGTCCTAGCTGCCTAGCTTTCTGAAGAGGAAGAAGCATGATGGCCTTCGCCTGCGGCGCAGGGAACGAGATCTCGCTGCCAACGGCCGTCCGCTCGGGTGGACCTCGCTTCTCCAGTGTTGTCTATAGGTTCAGCGGAGTTCCGACTTCTCAAGCTCTTGGGAGTTCTGGGTTAGGGGTCCTCTGAAGCCTAAACAGCACCACATAACCAATGTTCGCCTTTATGAAACCCGATGACAAGCTCACAAAACCCAATCAAACATCTGCAATATAGGGGCCTTAATGATTAGAATAGGGCTTTGGGGGTTCTGTATTATAGTTATAGTACAATATATCCCCGAAACCCTATTCTGATCATTAAGGCCCCTATAATAGCCCTTATAGTAGACCCCTTTAAAGGAACCCTATTCTTGTTCTTAAGGCCCCTTTTCTAAATCCTTATTATAGCACTTATCGTCGCACTTAGGGACCCCTTTAAGCGAACCCTTAAAGGGAACCCTACACCCCTAATTCTAATGATTAAGGCCACTATATCACCACCTCCTTGACTAGGACCTGAGCGACCGGAACACGTGGGGTTTAGGGCTTCAGGTTTAGGGGTTCAGGTCCGAAGCAGGTGTCAGCAGACCTTCCGAGTGAATCGGGCAAGCCTGGACAAAAACGAAACCAAACAAAAACACACAAAGCAGGCAACATGCAACACAATTAAAAAAACAGCAACGAACACAAGCAAAACTACAACACAAATAAGCGAACATCAGCGACAAATAACAAAAACCAAGCAGACAACAAAGAAACAGGCAAACCCTAAACCCTAAAAACAAAGCAAAACGCCGACATGGCCTCGCTTTGCCCAACCCGGCGGCGGCGCAGCGCGGAACTTGGGCTCTGGGAGGGGCTCCTTTTCTTCACAAGCAGTCTTAAGGGTAGTAGAAAAAATAGTTAGGGTTTAGGGTTTATAAGGGATTTTCAGGGTAGGGTAGGGTAGAGTAGAGTAGTTAGGGTAGCGTAAGGTAGGGTAGGGAAGGGCAGGTAGGGTAGGGTAGGGTTTTGCTTCTGGCAGGGGGCTCCTTTTGTTTCCATGGCTTTTGTTCGTGTGATGTATGGGTTTAGGGTTGAGGGTTGATGAGTTAAGATTACAGTTTTGCTGCGTTGTTCTTTGTTCTTCTTATGATGTTTTCCTGATCCTATGCGTCTTGTTCTGTCTGATCGTGGTTGCGGCCCCAAAATGCCCCAAACCCTAAGTTCCAGGCCGTAGGGCTTCTTGGATTTCACGTTTGGGGTTATTGCATTGGGAGAGCTACAGCTCAAAGGGGCAACACAGGGGTCTAAACAATCAAGATAGCTGTGGGGCTTATTACAGGGGGTATACTACAGTAGAAAAATAGAGACGTACGGGGACCATGTTTTGGAAGGGTGCGAAATTGCAGTAGGGCCTGATGTGCAAAGCGAGCTTGCCGCCAAGTCTTCCCAGCTCTATATATTCCCAGAGTCAGGGCTCTTAATACATGAAGCTCACAAAGTCTTTCTCGGGTGGGGGTGGGAAGTCAGAGCGGCCAGATGCACGTACATGCTTTGGGGGCGAAGGTGTCCTTTTGGCGGAGTTTAAAGTTAAAGGAATACATTTGTCATTCTTAGTTTTGCTTCTCTTCGTTCCCTGCGATCTGCGCATTTTGGGTGCTGCCTCGGAGCTACATAGCAAAGCCGTATCGGGTCACATCGTGGTTTTTGGTTTGATTTTGGATCTATATAAAGCACTAGAGGCTTAGGGTTCAAGGGAGGGTCCTTGAATTGAAGACTTTTGACATGGATGTAGAGTGTGCAGGTGATAAACAAATACACAAATAAATTTCGCCTCGGCCCCGGCCGAAGCGGTCAGAACGCAGCACAGTGACATGCCGTGACTGACTAACAATATAGCCCAGGCGCAGCGTGGGCGGGCACCGCGAGAACCACAGCGATGTCGAGTGACGTTGTGTCCCCGCCACGCGAATACGGAGCGCCCAATTCTATACTTACCAAGAGCTGATTATCAATAAATTAGTTCCAGGGTTCCGACCCAGCGAAACCGCGCCTGTGGCGCGGCCGCTGTTGTTGGCGACAATCCCGCGGACGGGGGATTGTCAAGTGCAAGCATGACATCCACGAAATCCACACCTCAAAAAAGGTAAACGGTGAAGAGAGGGCTTATAGACTAAACGCACCCGCAAGCTAAAAATGCATCTGAAAGGCTCCGCTCAAGGGCAGCATTCCACGATGTGTCGACTTGCTTCAAGCCCTTCAACGCGTTCTTTGTGATCTTGTTGAAGTTTCGCTGATCCACGAAAGGCTGCGTGAATTCGACCAAGTTCACGAGACTTTCGAGCAAGCCTCGGAACAGTTCTCATCACTGTCTAAGTCACCTGGCGTGTTCAAAACAAATCAAGAATGCAAAACCCAACATGCGTTTGAAGGCAGGTATCATCTGTTTGCTCCAAGTGGCCGCCCGTCAGACAGGAATTCACGAACCCTGCCTGGCTCAAAATGACGCGGCAAATCGCCTGCTGGCAACATCTCTACTCCATGCGGTGGCGAAAGTGGCTGGAAGGGCACGCAACTCAACGGGGACTGCTTTGCGGAGCCTGTGTATCCAGCTGGGGGCTCAATGGCTTCGAGAACACAGATGTCCTCCGGACTGCGGCTTGGATGCTGCCACACCTGGCGGCAGCGTCTGCCCCCACAAGCCAAAAAAACTCCAGCTTCCCCGGCAACCCTTACGCTTTACACCTCTAGAACACCAACTAAGTGTAGCAGGCGAAGGAAGTACCAGGCAATCAAACAAACAAAGACGCAACGGACCAGCCGATCAACCAGCTCGCCAACCAACGTAGCCAAACAAAACAAACAAACAAACTGCGAAATTACAGCTAGCTAAAAGTCACAACAAACACTCTAAAGTGAAGTGTAACTCCAGCCAGACTCTGACACAAAGTCTCAACTTATCCCCAAAGTGCCTCGGCCTTTTTGTCTGCAAAGTCTTGGGCTTGAGCCACCAAAGTGGCAGAGGTTAAGCTCCCAGGAGGAAAAGTGCTCATATCTTCACACGCCTCCTTGAATCGAAAGTTTGGAGAAAGTTTCTATTCACACACTGAGCACCAAAGTCTCAGACTCTTTTGGACTTCGAAAAGTCGTCGCCTTCTCCCAATCTTCAAAAGTAGGAGGTAATTAATAAAACTCGTTGTGACAAAAGTGTCGTGTGAGACTTGGCTGCGGCGTCTCACAAAAGTGTCGGCTCACAAGATTATGAATCGGCCCATTAAAGTGCAGCGATTCGTCAAACATCGNACAAAAGTGTCGTGTGAGACTTGGCTGCGGCGTCTCACAAAAGTGTCGGCTCACAAGATTATGAATCGGCCCATTAAAGTGCAGCGATTCGTCAAACATCGGCCCATCAAAGTGCAGCGTTGTATCAGTCTTGCTCGCAAAGTCCCTTGCAAGACTTGCCGTGGGATAAAGTCCCACTGCTGTACTCGCATCACCACATTCCAGAAAGTGTTGTGGATGGGCACATGAAAAAGTCTCGAAAAGTGCCCTTGAGGGTGATCGAAAAGTTGGTTCAGCGCTTGAACCAAAGTATACTGCTGCATCCTGTGGTGCAGCACCGCCATGCTTTGTAAAGTGCACTTGTCAGCATCATCCTGTGCACTGAAAGTGATGCTTGTGTTTTGCAAAGCCACAAAGTAATCAATGTACCTCCTGTCCAGCATTTGCCAGTGTCCAAAAAGTTCTGCCACCGCGTGGCAGTGAGCCTGAAACCCACTGTAACAATTCCAGGCAAAAGTTGTGGAAATGTCAATCCACTCCTCTCCATGATGCTGNGCCACCGCGTGGCAGTGAGCCTGAAACCCACTGTAACAATTCCAGGCAAAAGTTGTGGAAATGTCAATCCACTCCTCTCCATGATGCTGAAACCGAAAGTGTAAAGTAGGTATGCAGACCTTGGCGAAAACGAAAAGTTTAAAGTACGCTCACCCCAGAAAATATCGGCTGAGGCTAGGGTGAAAGTTCCAGCTCTGAAAAGTGTATCCAT
>BGNK01007053.1:0-20982 GCA_003297005.1 Symbiodinium sp. clade A Y106
CTCTAAGGTGGGCTGCTCCGACGCCACAGCCGCGGGTGGCTTTTCCTTTGGCTCCGCCGGTGGCGCAGCCCCTTTTGCCACGGGCGCCGCCACCGGCGTGCCCCCAGACGACGATGCAGAAGTTGGCACGCGGCCTCCACCCAGAGTTCCAGAAGTTGCCTTGGGTGGGGTACCGCGGGTGTCTCGCGACCCAGACGCTGGCTCTACAGACGCTGGCCCTGCTGCCCCTTTTGCTATGGGCGCGGCCTTTGGTTCTGCGGCGTTTGGTGCTGCTGCCGGCTCTGCTGCCCCTTTCACTATGGGCGCGGCCTTTGGCTTTGCAGGATTCGCAAGGGTGGGGCGGCCTTTCCCCTTGCCGACAGGGACCGCTGCAGCGAGCTCTGGCACCTGGGCACAGAGGTCGGTCCAATCGGCACCGTAGGTGTCGTAGATCCCGACGATCGCAGCAATATGTGCGTCTCTGCCGTGAGAGTCCAGCTCCCGAAAGTCCTCGCGGGGGAGAGCAAACCCGAACAGCCTTCTTGCCTCNTAGGTGTCGTAGATCCCGACGATCGCAGCAATATGTGCGTCTCTGCCGTGAGAGTCCAGCTCCCGAAAGTCCTCGCGGGGGAGAGCAAACCCGAACAGCCTTCTTGCCTCGCCAATACAATAGTCTTGGCAGACGTAAAAATGCTGTCTCCTCTTTCTCTCTCCTCCCCGGTCTCCTCTCGGGGCAGACATGCACTGGGGCTGCCCCTTCTAGACGGGCGCACCCAGGCTCAATTAACGNAGTTAAGTTCAACAAGACACAACCCAACACACAGAGGCCTACCGCAGAAATACGCAGTAGCACTCCCTTTTTACTGGTCATGTCTTGAGCCAAATAAGATCAGGATACTCTATGTGAAACATGCATGCAACAGCCTACCGCGCAAGACCTAGGACACACTAGAAGCTATGACTTACTACACCACTACTAGGTGCAAAGGGGTCGATATTTCTTAACTNATCAGGATACTCTATGTGAAACATGCATGCAACAGCCTACCGCGCAAGACCTAGGACACACTAGAAGCTATGACTTACTACACCACTACTAGGTGCAAAGGGGTCGATATTTCTTAACTATGTTAATGACAAACTAACCGCTACATTGGATGTAGAGGTGGCTGTTGCTGCTGCCCCTGCGCAAATCACGGCAAGACCGTTGCTGGCAGCAGGAGTAGCAAGATCAAAGACAATCAATAACCTTCATGAGAATGCTCTCTGATTTCTGCATACATGACCGGTTTTTGCATGGTGGGATGCATTGCCAGGATCCAGGCCGACACTCTGTCCGGCACGGAGCTCTCGGACCTCGGAGACCCGTCGTTGCAGGACGTTTGAGGCTTTCGTTGAAGAAATCCACGGCGGCAAAGAGCATCGGCAGCTTGACTCGAAGACATGGCCGAGTTCTTCTGCGGTCTACGCTTGCTCGCACACTGGTTTTTAGTGCTACCTCGCAGGCTTTGCGCTCAGGATCTGTAATATTTTTCAAGATCATTGGCTTGGATCCAGGACCAGGGTGTAAGATTATTTTAGACCTTGACACGATTTTCGCAACGAACGTTTTGCAACACATTGCATCTCACAGTGCCATCTTTCGTCACTCAAGGCACCTTGTGGCCTTTGAACACGACGTCAGCCAAACCCTGCTGGAGGAAAACCAACCTGGGGTCGGTGGCAAAAGATCCGAGTTTGCTCAGGCCTTCTTGCGACGGCAAGCATGCGCTGTGTGACAGAGACTATGATTATGGGCAGCTTGCGCATGCACGAAGTTGAGGGTCCGGCGTTTCAAACAAGTCCTTTTAGGTCAGGGTCAGCAGCTCCTTTCAAAAGAGACGCTGCGAAGCCCTGCCTTAGCTGTGATGGCATCCATGCCAGGTGGAACGACCTCAGAAAAAGATCACTTTCTGAACCCCAATCTCGTCCTGTGTTTCTTACTTCTGAGGCATTCACTCGCTGTCGAATGCTTCCTTTTCACGAGATTAAAAACAACGAGAAGCGCACTCCAACCCTCCGTAGGCCTGCCAGCGCACGGATGAAGACCTGAGAGCCCTCCAAGAACTGCAGAATCCTGCATGACTGCAGTGCAAGACCCGCCGGATTGCGGTGTGAACAACGGCACCGCAAGGCGCACGGAACGCAAGAGATGTCCACGGTCGCTGACGGAAGCTGCCTCAGGCTGCATACCATGCAACTGCAAATGTCGCTCACAAGCAGTACATGAAAAGGGAAGTACAGCAGTCAAGAAAGCTGGGGAGCACGACGAGAGCGCCCACTTGGTGTATACCTGGCATCACCAGGCAGACAGTAGGCACTGAAATCAAGAAAACTGCAGAGCCTCGCGTGCTTGGGGGTACTCATGGACGATCTTCCAGAAGTCTTTCCTGCACGGAGGCGTGTTGTCTGACTCTACGCCAAGTCGGACATAAATTGGCTCCTTGAATTTACACAAACAAAAATACTGTATATTAAATATTACAGAGTATATTTACAGATTAAGCCTCGAAGTGTTTCAAGACTTGCCTGTCCAAGACGGCAATGTTGCAGGGTTTGCCGCCTTCCGGCCTGGCGATGGAAGATGCAAAGTTCTGATCAGCCGGAGCAATATTGGGAGCGGGCAAACTGAAATGGCCTTGTTGCAAAGGCCTGTTACCAAATTCCGTTACACTCTTCCAGACTTTTCCAGACTCGAACCCGCTAGAGGACTTGGAGCTGGAAAGTCGAGAAGTCGCAACACGACGCTTGGCAGATTGCGATGCCGACGCTGCCGAATGGCAAGTTGGGTAGCACGGCCTCCTATGACCCGACGTTTTGTAAGGAGGCAACGGCCGCAAAGAATGCAAGCGACCTTCATCCTGGCCAGCTGAGGCTTCGACAGAAGTGTTTCCGAGCTCTGGATCCCGAGCATTGCAGCAACATTGGAGGTTTCTTTCGCTCGCAGTACCTGCACAGCTGCACGCACAAAGTGCCAGAGGTGCGAGCAGATGCTGCATTTAACGACGACGCCGTCCACACAAGAAACCCTTCGGGAACGCTGGGCAAAGCCCGGCCTCTCCCGTCTCTTTGACACAGGCCTTGCCGCTCTCAATGACTGCCGCTGCCCACAGCTGCCTGGTCATGAAATGCACCCGGCAAAACCTGGTCTGCAGCACTTACGGCGTCTACGGCTTTGTCACGAGCCTCTGCTGATTGCGAACTCCAAGTTCCTGCTCCTGTAGTCAGCCACAACAGATAGCACTGTCTCGTGAATGTCCAAGAAGTCTTAACAACTCCTCTCCAGGCACCAGCTTTCGCAGTGAAGCCGCTTCCCTGAAATGGTACCTTAAGACATGTGCTCCACTAGCCCAGCTCATAGACACTCTGGACGTTAAGCCTCCGAGCCCTACACGCAATCTCTGCAGGACAACGTGACCTGGTCATTTTGCTCAGCGCAAAAGGCTGGACGCTACGGATTCCAAGGTACCGACGCTATGTCCGACAGCATGAAGGCTCGCCAGCACTCACATTCACTTTCTATGCCTAGGCGAAGAACTTCCGGTGATCTACCTCATGCGAGTGATTGCACCCCGCATCTAAGGGCTCCACGCTGTACATCATCGGCGGCACCGCGCACGGCCTTTCTACAGTGCTTCGAGCTGGATCTGATGCGCCTGCTCAAACAACAGGTGGAGCCTCCCACATCCTGTCCGTCTGAATGACAAGTACCTGCACACCCCAGTCAAAATGTCTCGTAGAGGTTGGGCTTGATTCAGGCCTTGCAGTCCTCCAGGGCTGTCACTGTCGAATGACGGCCCTGACAATAGCCAATGCTTGGATGCAGGGAATGTGCTACTCTGACGGAAGCTGCTCCTGCCGAGAACCTTGTACTGGCTTGAAAGTCACCCCGACGGCGTCTGAACCCAGCGTTTAGAGGAGCAGGGAATCTTTGAGTCCAACGAATGAACGAAGACGCTACATCGTCTTAACAGTGACAATGGCAATCATGAAAGGAGTAACAATACCACTACCAACATCAGAAACACCACATAATCGTGACAGTAGCATGATCCGCAGCTGAAATAGACCAATCATGCAATCTTGACAAAGGTGACAACGATAACGAATACACTCATCCTGTGCGGAAATAGTAATAATAATGACCATGAAGTTGAATTTGTAGCCATGGTACGAACAACAACCACCACCACCACAACAACAACAACAGCAGCAACGATAACGAAAACGATGATAACAATGGTAATAGTAATAGTCTTAACAAAGATAGCATTATAAAGATAACAACCGGTTGTCAAAATAGCAATACAGTTACTGTCTGTCAGTCTCTTGGGCTTTCCAAAGCTGCAAGAAGTCACGAGCCTCCCAAACCTGCAAAGCGCCAAGCTCTCCGAAGAGCGCTCCTGGTATGAAATTTGGGGTTCCGGAGTTAGGACATAGGATGTGGAGGCTTCATGAGGGTGTTAGTCGTCGCCGTAGCAGCCGTATCAGCAGGAGCAGGAGCTGGAGCAGTAGGAATAGGAGTAGGAGCAATAGTGGTAGTGGCGGCCCCCTACCAACCACCCCTCACAAACACTCGTTTACAGCACGTTGGTTTTACACGGTATTTACACTACTTTCGTCATGTTGTACTCAATTGCTAACTGCTAGCCACAGCCTTTCAGCACCTTTGCTGCTTCCGGTGTGGAGGGGGGGTGGGGGCGGCATGATGACGTACATTTTAAGAGCACATCCATTTTACTCGGTATTTGCAGTACTTTCGTCGTGATGTCCTAGTCCAATACCAACGATGAAGATGACGATGGGTTTAGGCGCCAGGTGGTTGGTGGCTAGTAGTACGAGTGGTCGTCGTCGTAGTAGTACGAGCAGCAGCAGCAGTAACTTAGTAGCAGCCAGAGAGGGAGCAGGAGCAGCAGCGGCTTTTTGCGAAGTTTAGCCTTCCTCCCCTAGCAAACCTTGCTCCAGCATGATGCTAAGGCCCGGACCAGCTCGAAGCTCCGGCATCGTGCCCTTCTCGCCGAAAGGCCTGGCATTCGTCGGGCACTTGATCCTGTTAGTCTTGTTTTGGCCTTTGCTCTGTGGCTTATTATTCCCAACTTGCCGGGCTTTGGGGTTCAAGCTTTGTGCGGGAGACAAGGCTTGAAGCCCTTGCAAAACGACGAAGACACTCCATGTGCCGCAGCAAATGGCCCTGGCTTGCTGGTGTGTTCTGTGTTTCACAGACCCGAACAAACAAGGCATAGGGGAGGGTGTCCTTCGAATTGCAACGGTTCACGTACAGCCTCTGGGTCGGGTGAAGGGTTTAGGGTCTACGGTTCAGGGTATTTTCAAACAAAGAACAGTATAATGCTCCAAGAAAGAACCTGGCTTTGCCGCGGGAGGAATGGTCACTGCACTCACTTTCGCATCTCCTGGTCTATCGCATCTTCATCTTTTCTTTCCAAGCTTCCTCGGCTTTCATTTGCAGACAAGGGGAATGGCCTTAGGCCCCACGATGCGGGCTGCTTCCATCCCAAGATCCGGGCTTCGAGACTGTTGCTTGGAGCTTTGAAGGTTGCTCTCGGGTGTGTCTATCTTGGGTCCTCCCCACATGCATCTGGCATCGTCTGACAATCTTGGTGTGGACAGCGTCTTACTCTTCACTGAGCCCACACCGTCACCGCAGGGGCCATGCCCCAAATTCGCGAAACAGCCGGGAACACGCATGGATCTGGTTAGAAAGCCTCCCGGAGAGGACCATGGCCATCCTGACCAAGTCGAATAGTTAAACAAGTTAAACACCTCGAATCTGAATTTGAATCTACTGGGATTGAAGGATCTATCATCCCACTCGGGTTTCCTGGCTTGTCGGTGCAGGTTTTCGGGTCTCAGGGTTTGGGGGGGGCTTGGGGTTGGGACTTGAGGGTTACGCGGATTGCAACAACTCATAGGACAGGGAGGACAAAACAGACGGCAATTGCGCCGGCAGCTGCAGCCAGACCAACGGTGCACTCGGGCTCTCACCAATTGGTCTTCTGCTTGTCTCCTTCACGATAAAGAAGCTCTCCAAAACGACATACCCGCTCCTGCTCCGCCGACTGGGGACTGGGCCCAAAGCCAAAATGACAAAGGCAAGTGAAGGCAAGGAAGCGCCTCGCCGTGGTCTGCCAGGTGGATGAGTGCCTTCAAAGGAACGAAGCGACGCGACACCGAAGGACCGCTTCCATCGCCTGGTCTGAGAGCTTCCCGAAGAGTCTCGTTTTCTGGAGGAGCTTCGCATTCTGCAAAAGCATATATATCGTGCGCAAGACCAAGCCTTCCAAGATGGCCTCGGACATTTTCGGTGCAGCTTTCTGTCGATCTCTCTCCTCAGCCTGAGCAACATACCAAGCAAAACAAGCCATTGAGCTCCTTTGCCGGGAAAAATCGAGAGACTGGCCTTGGCCCTGTCGCTTGGCTTGCGTACTTGAACGCCTGTCAGCGCCTGCTGCGGAGCGGAGGAATACCAAACCGGGAAACGACCGCTCGTGCTTTTGGGGACGATCCTCAAGCAATGCACAATCTTCACACAACAACCCCGGCCTCCGATGGTGCCAGGTTCACGATTTCCGGCTGCGCCGTCATTGGTGTAGTTGCCTAGAGGTCTCATAACTTGTCTCTGCAGGCCGTGCAACGAGGCAGCTCAGCTCCACTGCCCGCCCCAAAATAGAGTGGGCTAGCTACCAGCTGCGCTAACCGCCCACATTATCTGCCCATCCTCAACAGGAGGCCGGCACGCAGTGGCGTAGGCTCATGTCTGTATGTCTCTTGGTACTAAACACAGCCTGTTGACAGTCGATGACTGTTGTATTGGAGGGCATCCGGGACATTTCTCTCATGCCGAAACTGCCGGATTCCACCGACTAGTCCAGAGAGTAAGCGATACTGAGAAGACCCTGGGTTGAAACCCAGTGAACGTAGATGACCGGCATCTTGTAAAGAATAGAGGGATTTCTCCGACAATGTGCTTTGGAATGCCCCTGGAAGAAAAAAAATCTCATTAGGACAGGCGGGTGCCACACTTGCATGAAGGACGGCATAGTGAGCATTGCAAGCCACGAGCTGCAAACAAATCCAGCGTGAAACTCGAGTCGAGACCCGTGCAGCTCGCTTCAGGGATAATCGGCGCTGCTCTGTCACTGAACCTCTGCTGGCCGCGACACATATCGTGAAGATGCAACAAAGCTCAGCAGAGCAAATCCAACAACTTCCCACCTCGATCAGAGCGGACACCACCCTCAGCCGGGCGTTTACGAATGAACGTCAAGAGAAGCTACCGGCTGCCAGTCTCCCCGGAACTTGCCTGACAAAGCTGGACTTTCAGCGGTCTCAGGACCCTGCTACCTCGTGCGCCTCGCCGTGGGACATCCTGAGCCACACTCCAGAGAGCCATGAGCTACAGTGGGGGCTGTCTGACAAAGAGAGCTCAGTCCGAGCAGAGGACCTGCGCACAGCCATGCGGGCCTCCAACAGGAGGCGTCTCGGTGTCAACGAATCCGGTGCAAGCGATGGACAAACGCATCACTGCCCCTCCTGCGAAATCGTGTCCGCAGCCGAGCCGGAAAAAGATGCTCTCCGCACGCTGGCGATGGCACTGACAGAGGCCCTGCACCACTTCAACCAACGCCGACTGGGTTTCGCTGACATCACACTGCTATTCAGGCTTGAATGTCTGTATTGAAGATCGAAGTGCAGTATATGCAGTAAACTAGAGCTAGCACAATTCAGAAACACCTTGCAGGAGAACGAGGCTCACAATGAAACAGATTGTCGTCCCAACCACAGCCACGCCAGCAGTAGTCCCAACAATAATTGCTCCGCCACGGTGGCGAGAACTTCACCCTGCCTTCGCTTCATGGACTTCCGCTGCATCACTGGGCTGTGTGAACTTGGACTGCCCGACCTGAAAACCCTTATGACTTCCATGTACAGGCCCCTTACCCTTCTCTATCAAGTGCCGAGCCCATCGGTTTCTTGAGAGGCATTCGGGCCTAGCGAAGTTGTTGTGAGAGCTGGGCCCGAACACATGGGAAGAATGGCCGGCAAGTTCAAGGCTCGGACTCCAGGTGCTAAGTGACATTCGCCGCTGCCTCGAAATGGCAATGGAAAACCACCAGAAGCTCAAATTCATTGTACAAACATAGCCTGGTATAGCCCCTGCTGCGTTTGCACATCTGGGCAGCATGCCCCGACTTGATTTGAAGGTCTGACAGCCTTGGCTGTCCCAGGGGCCACTGCTCCACACAAGGTCAACACAAGAACCTGAATGCACGATGCTGGGATAGCTGCACAGCGGATGATCGGCGTGCAATGGTCTTCTTTGCCTGCGAAGGCATGCTGCGACTTGTGCCACAGTATGTGCAGCCCGCGTCAAGACCGGAAGCCTCGGGACCTTCTTTGGCTGACCTGAGTTTATTTAAGGTCAGTGTGCTGCAGGCCTTTCCCAAAGGTTCGAAACAAGACAAAAGACTACTACTTTGGGCTCGTGCACTATGATGGCCGAATGCCTGGCCAAGGGCTCGCATGCAAGGTTTCGACCGAATGCAGCACGAAGAAGCAAGCAACACAAGGCTCCTCAACAAATTAACATTCGCTGTTGCGGAATATTCTTCAAGCCCAATAGTGTGCCTCCGCGAAACCATGTCAGGCCTCTTTGACTTTGGAGGCTTCGGCCTGAAAAGCACGTGCTGACCAATGGCGAGGTGAGACCAAATCCGGCAATATGGACTGGGTTGCAGCTCTCAGAGCGATGCTCTAACTGCATCGACTGCCTGCATCAAGACATCTCACTTGGGTATGCTGGATTCACTGCACCAGCTGCAATTCGGCAATGCGGGGCTGCCAGTAGACTGCACCGAGAAGCCTTCTTTGAATGGAAGATCGCCTCTTGGGGGAAGACGGACTTAGCTCCTGAGTGGCTTGAGAAACGCCAATCAAGAATAATCTTCGCATTCGCCTTCAGGTCCTCTTCTCTTTAACTTGTGACAGGCATTAGAACTCGTTGTAGTCGTGTGGGTCGATGCTTCGGCGCAGCGTGTCGACCACAGCGAGCTGTGGGTGGTCAGCAATGAGCTCAGGGTACAATGTCCGACACAACATGTTGACTCCGTCCCCTCGCTACGAATTTCTCGAAAAGGTCGGCAGAGAAGGTGTCGAAAACCGCACGAAACAAGCGCTTAATGCGATCACGGGCAAGACAAGCTTCGCACAAAAGTTGCAGCGTTCTGACGATAGCTTTCATCTACACCTACGGACAGCAAGTGCTGGTTCGTGGGACGAGCACCATGCACGTTGTTCTCACAAAACGGGTTTTCTGCGACGGGGTAGCACACGATTTGGCCGTCGCATGCAATTAACCCTCGCCCGACCAATTTTTGGAAGGATTTTGGGCAGAGATCTGAAGCTGTGAGCAAACCTAATATTGAAATCAAATCCAGTAGCTTCAAACGGAAAGTGTACTTGCTGTATGCACACCCTGTTTGCATGGCACTGCGGGTCTACTGAAGGTCCCGCCTTTCTTTCAAGATGGGCCATGGTAGGTACGCGGTTGACCAGCGGATGCTGGTTGTGTAACAATGGGTTATGGCCCGTTACTTGCAGGGAAGGAGGGGCGCCCCTCCTTCCCCTGCGACAAAGGAACTTTCATGCAGCTAAAAGGATCGATCTCGCCCCTGAACTGTCGTGTAAAGTTGAGACTCGACATCCTGAGGTCTATGCTTCAAGTGTGTCAACTTCAAGCGTCGGCATGATTCGTCCAGCAGCCGATCACGGCATGGCCTTTGCAGGCTCTGCGAGTGAACAATTGCCATCTCCGGACTATCGAAACAGCAAGATGCAGAGACAGCCTGCCCAGCGCAACAATGAAGAAATGCAACACACAAGCCAAGGGCTTGCGGCCCGAAACAACCCTTGCAAACCAACCTGGCTACATTCCACACTAACTCGCGCCTCAAACCAAGCAGAGCACTGCTGCCATTCCAGCCTGCTCCTCACACTCACCTGGAACCATCAACTGTCATTAAATCCAAGCCCCAAACGCACACACACGAACTTCAGACTCGCACCGACGGGCGCCCACATCAGCGGCGCGCACAAGCATGATCCAAAACCCCTCTGCTCAGTTCCAAAAAAAACAAACATCATCCGAAGTGCTCAACATGAAGTGCTCGCTGCAAGCAATTTGCGCCACACTGAGCCACGCGGTCATGCAGGCATGTCAAAGACTGAAAGCCCAGGTACCGTGTCAGAAACGTGATTCCAGGCCGTTCACGACGGAAGCACCCTTGCTTGGGAGCTTTAGCTGTCCGGTTTTCGATTTCCTGGCATTATGGTCACAAAACCGTGAGGATAAGCAAAAACTAAGCACGTGTTTCAGTTCGTTCGTTCGCGCGCGGGATCAGTTTCCAATGCAGCTCCGTCATCCCGCATCCATGCCTGCAGGAATCATCATCGCAAAAAAAGATCAGAAAGTTTGTTGTGAACCCAGTGGAGGGCTCTAAACTGTGCTGAAAACAAGTGCATGTGCGAGGCAGGACAAAACAAGAGTGAAACAGGGGAACTACACGTGAAACCGTGAAAAACGAGCAAGTCCAGAAGGTGGAAAGCATTGAAGGACAGCGTCCACGCGAAATAAGGGAGAGGAACAGTGGTTGTAGGCGACGTGGTTACTGAGGAGGTTTGTGCAACTCTTGCACCCCTTGTTTGGGAGTTCCGGCTTTTGGGAAGATGCCGCGCATTTTGCTTCAAGTGGCAAAAAGCTCACCAAATGAAACAAAACGTTTTCGATTGCAAAACAACGAAAAAAACAAAAAAACTGATAAACGATAAGAAGACTACTGTTGATACATGATACATGCTCTGCACCACCACTCCAATTATCGCTTCTTTAGGTTTGAAAAAAACTCGAAGGACGGACATCGAGACATGAAAGGCTCGTGGTTTTGAAAGCGCGACTTTGGTCCAAAAAAATGCTCATGCTCCGCCTTCACATTGCGTGCCTCTATCGTGTTCATCGCCAGTGCGGCCAAGCAACCTGAGTTCTTTGCCGCTTTACTGCTCTTATTGTCCTTGCTGCCACCGAGGAGTCTGGTTGCTTTGGAGTGGGTCTTCCACATTCGCAAGTGTGCACCTTCCACAGTCATCACGGTGCACGTTCTTTAGTCTCATCCAGGATGCGCACGCGAGGCTCCTGTATGTATGCGGCTTATCCTTTGTCTCACTTCGGATGCACACAAGGCTCGCCGTCTCTCCTTTTTGTAATGCTCTTGATAAGTTTGTTGCGCCGGGATGCGTGCTCTGATGCACATTCCCTTTCATTCTTGTTATCGTCCAGAACACTAGTTGACTTCATTTTTTTTTGTTTTTTCCCCTCATGAAAGTGTTTGTGCAGGCTGTGTTTTTGTGTGTTAGACAACACGTTTTAATTCAATGCTTCGCTATGGGCCATGGATGAGCTGGTCTTGCATCTGCGTCGTGTTATCATGTCATGTGTGTGCGTTTCTGCGTTCGAAAAGGTCAGGAAAAAAAAAACATGCATTGGGGGTTCGAAAGCCTTTGAGACAGCTACAAGATATTTCAAGACCGAGAGAAAGATTGTTTCAAGGAGGTGGAAAAATAAACGGTGTTCTGTTTTTTGGCCCCTGTAGCAGGGTTCAAAAAGAACTGGAGGTTGAAAAATGCGCGGTTTGGAAAAAACCTTTGGGGGTTGAAAGCATGAGAGCACAGGTGTTTGCTTGGGCATGTTGTCCCGCTGCAGTTGACGGACAACGTCATGCACAATTAGCGGGCTTGCTGTCAGGCGTTGCGTTGCATCTTTCAAGCTCATTAGTTCTGAAAAGCAAACATCATCATGCACTCGTCAGATCTGCACAGTTTTAGACCCAAAGTTCGAACATAGAAAAAGTTTTGGAAAGCACTTTGTTTCGAACAGCTTTTGTGGGCACAGCTGATATGCACCAGCGAAAGCTGGAATGGCTGCAAAACTGAAGGTCAAAGCTGAATGAAGACCGCTTTGCATGTGCACTGTCCAGTTTAATGAAGGTTGCGATTCACAGAAGTTTTAGCGGAGCTTGCATGATTCTTCGAATGTGCGTGTCAGGGTCGGGGACGATAAAGTTTTGGTCGCGTGATGTTCCACATCTGCTGCTTCTTGGCTTCAAACAATGCAACAGGCTAGCTGGATGTTGTGGCCTTTTTCCTTTGGGCCTTCGTGCTGCATTCATGGAGGACCCATACATGCTAAGATTAGTGTTTGCACTTCATGTTTTGTTTGTCAACCACAACTATGCCAAGCAAATATTCTCAAGCGAGGCATATAAATATAAAGCAAGGGTAGTGTCAGCTTGAATGGCCATATCTTTTGGGGTGGGCTTGTGAGTGGTTGGCTGCGTCACGCATTGCCAGGACGTGGACCCTTTCGCAGGAGTTCAGAGTGAACTCGTTGGCGGCGATGAGAAGACTCCAGCATACAAGGCGGCACGGTTTCGGCCAAGCTCGTGTTGATTTCAGTCTTTGCACTTGGACAGAGCATCTGATTTGGGAGTTGGCTCAAGAGGAAGTGCATTATACACCATGACGCAGCAATCGAGCCATCACATCAACTGGTAACTAGCTGCTACTTCGGTTCGTTTTCAACGCAAGTTCGGTGGAGACCTCGCATGCGCGTGATGAAAATTGTACGCCTTGCGCTGATCGTATCTTCGGGCGGCTTCGCTGATTTTAAGATCCGAGCAAGCTAGCTGTGAGGATAGAAAGAGTTCGAAGCCGTGATGTATGAGTAGTTGTCTAGTCAAAGGATGCGCTGCCGCGCATACAGGCTGTGAGGACTTTTGCATGTGAGCCCCAGTCGCCAGAACTTGGTGACGTCGCACCACAACGACTGCAGTCGCCAGCTGCAGGATATTGAATCCAGCTCATGTTCGAATGTGCACAAGGCCTGCCCAGAAAGGCGTGTGATCGTTTCAAACTCAGCAGTTGCCGACTTGGCAGGTGCCTAGAGCGACAAGGCCTCATGTTGTTCGTTTGTGCTTCAGCCGTCATTTCCTTGATGCTTTCCTGGTGCCTGAGGGATCATCTTCTTTTGCAGCTTGGCACCAAGCCGAAGCCGATGCATCCTGAGGTTGGGGAAAGTGCAGGGTTCCCGAATTCTCGAGTTCGGAATGAGACAGGCATGTCGGCGAATCGCCTGTCATACTCTGATTGTGGGACATCTGTTCCCCCGCACCGGGGGATGTCGTGCCATGTCCAGGTGTCAACCTGGTCGCCTTCCTTACCCCCAGCCAACATGAGTCATCCCAGTGCGACACTCAAGGCCTGCTAGCCGCTATACTTCAGCAGAAATTATTGGGCTCTGGGGTTCTGTTTGCAGCGAGCCCGATGCAGGTGATGTCATACAACCTCATGGGCTGGTCGTCCTTTAATGCGAACTCCTGGAAGGCCCCTGCTAATGCTCCCTGATATTCCTGACGCGTTCGCTCGGCTTGGTGCGCGAGGGCGAAAACGTCCTGGGCAAGATCAACTCCTGGGAGCCGGACCTGCTGGGCGTCCGGGGCTGAGTTTGGGGATGGACACCCCCAACTTCTCCGTGGAACTTTTGAAAGGCATCAGTCGTTCGAGTCGGGAGCCACGAGCTCTAGTAAACAAGGTGAAGTTCTCTAAGCATGCCCCAGCACACAGGACCCATGCTTCAATCAGTCTGGTGCCGCAAGGCACAAGAGGTTGAGAAGGGCGGCTGGGGCTACCAGGAGGTGGAGGAGATGAAAACATGTCGTGTTCCCATTTGCAGTCAAGACCCCTTTCGGTTGGAAGTTGGAACTGCTGTGAGTTGTTTTACACAGCGACCACATTCCAGAGTCTGAGGAAATTGCAGCTTGTTATTCACCTTGCTGCAGACGTCATTGTAGTTCGCTCGGAGGAGCTGCTCATGTCATCAACAGGATTGAGTTTCGCAGGTGGCAGCTACTTGGAGACTGTTTATGTTTGACATGCTGCTTCCATGTTGAGCACATGTGGTGCAAGTATGTGAGCGTGCTAAGCACGTGTCGTGGTATAGGTCGAGCCCAGGTCAGTTCTTTAAGCCGTCGAAGTTGGAGAAGTTGGACCAAGAAGCTCTGATGATATGACGTCTTCAATGGTGCTACTGACAGAACTTCTCATGATAGCGATGATTCTTGTGCTCAGCATGCAATGACTTGGAAATGCTGGCACGGCTGCAGTCTTCTTCGTCGTAGTATGATTTCGACCTTGGTTTCACTTGGCAGTTGCTGGCCTTGGTGATGTAACGGGGCGAGAGCCCAGGACTGGATAGCCCTTGTTGGAGGGTATTGGATGTCGATGGTGGGCCACCAAGTTTTCTGCAGGGGGGAATAGGCAAGTGGTTACTTGTGTCCAGCTTTCCAACATAGATTGGAACGAGTCCTTGGTTTATTTTGCAGGCCTTGTACAAGCACCTGGATACAGGAGCAGGGCTCGGTGTGATGAACCAATGGCATGATGACGTGTTATGTCGGCCAATCATAGTTGTAGGATGTAGGATCCATCGCTGCTTTTGTCAGATGTGTCAGGACGTGAGATTTTGTTTTATGACTCCCACTGGAAGCACGGGTATGGCTTGCAGCAGGTGGTGCTTGTACTTGGGCCATGGGCACCAACAGGGCCATTTCGAGACCAGCTGCCCCTCCACTGTTCCGAAAGGCGGAAACGATTGCGAAGAAGATCGCAGCAGACAGGACGAAGCCTGTGCCTCAGGTTCTGTTGTGTGTCACTGCCGACCCTGACACTCTAAGCTCCAACTGGACGTCTTGGATGGACTGGTGAAGGTTTCGCAGTCCTGCATGCCGAAATGTTTGTTCAGAGCAAAGGGTCCTGCTTCTACAAAGTAGATCTAGGCACAGGCAGAAAGCCCGCCCAAGGTACGGATCACCACCAACGATCCTTGCAAGAAGCTGAGCAACATCACTCACGGACTTGATGGGTGACAGACAGACTCGTCAAGAATTCTGGTTTACGTCAAGAATCAGGTGGGGGACACCAACCAATTCTGCGAGGCAGATGGCACGTAGTATCGCCGTGTCGACACCGGCTGCTTGACTTCTTTGCTCCCTGGTTCAGGGCCCGAAGACCGAGGCCGGCCGAGCCGGAGCCCTTGTGTCCTTTTGTCTCTGTTGTCCGCCCCTCGCGTGAGGCCCTCCGGTACTTGAAAGGCGAGCTGCAGGGAAGCCAGGGGTTCTCACCAGTTGACCTGGTGGACGTGCATGGCGAGGTGCGCAAGCGCATTCGTACATTATTGATGCATACCTAGATCAGTCAGAACCAAGACGAGCCAGGACCAAGGGCGATCCTTCAGTGATGACAACCCGGACTGCAGGAGAGCTCAGCCGTGCACTCCAGTCTTCGATCTCTGGGTTTCGGGTCGGCCTACGGCTGCTCTGGGTTAAACTCTGCGACTCTGTGGATTTGTATCGACTGTTGGCTGTTAGCTTCGTGATCAGCGTCCGTAGGCACAAGCCTCGGCTTTCAAAGTACAGCAGCACAGCGAAGATCCAGGGCACACCAGGCCCTAGGTACAGCTGAGAACTGCAGGGTGGACTTCATCCTGGCCAGCCAGGGGCAGTGGTCCCGGCCATAGCTCAAGCTCGATTTGGGGCCACGACGCTGATGAAGCAAACGCTCACGGAAGCCCGAGATGCAAGTTGAAACTAGGAGAGTAGTGGCCCTGGGAGGTTGCAGACAGGTCTTCTGTAGTGGTGGAGAATCGAGTGTTGAGGTCCGTCGTGCAGGTTGCCGTCGACAGAGGAGGCATCCGGATCCTATAATCACGATGCTGAGGTGCTTTCCATGGATTGTGGACTGCCTTTCTTTGCCAGGCATGGGTTCTTGGGGATCTGCCAGCGATCATGCTCCCCTGATTGCCAATCTCATCCCGCTGTTTGCTTGATGATATCTGTTTCTATGGGGCCAAAGCGCCCGCTTGAAGTTGTCAATCCAGCAGCAGGTCGAAGTCACAAGTATTTCGTTGACCTGTAGGACACGATGGTCTCACGTCAATTTCGGGCGTCAAAGTGCAAAGCGGATTGTTGTCATGAGGCACCACTGGAAGCTTCGCTTCAGTGACGGGGACTGGTCAGGTCGAAGTTCCCGGCTTGACGTGCATGACTTTGGAGGCGCTGACCTTCAGAACATGCGCCGCAGGTTGCTGTCTGCCACTGGAGGTCCCCTCCGTTCAGAGCAAGGAGGCCTGGAACAGTTTCCTCCAGCTGTTCTCGCTGGGGGCCAAGAGCTGTGCTGGAGCCGTCAATTAGGAGGGTATCTGTCTTATGTGAACAGGGTGCAGGCAGACGGTAGACTTTGACAGGTAAATTGCTCTCAGCCCAGTAGCCTGGAGCGGGTCCATCTGAGGCAGATGTTATGCAAGCACTGCACTTCTTTCAGAGCTCGAAGAATCCTTAGGTTGGCCGACGGCATCGTGATCCTGCGCATATCGGATGATGCGGAACATGATCAGGCCGGCTTGTTCTTGCGAAGAACCATAGCCAAACGACCTGGTTGTGGAGTTGCTGTTTGAAAGTCTCAACCTTCTTCGCCTGATGCCTGTTTGAGCTCGGTGAGCTTGCACGTTGTCCAGATGTTTGGACCGACTGCTTCCGTTTGAAATCCCTTTGCTTCTCTCCTGCGCATCTGCCACTGACCAAATTCGCTGTGGCGTGAGACACCGGAATCTAGTTAATAAGAGCAGGTGCTGAAGGAATGGTAATTTTGCACGTCAGGAAGGCTACGTGGCAAAGTCCCCACTGCTGGGTGAGGCGTCGGCATGGTGCCTTTGATTTTGTCCGGAGAAGAGTTGAAAGAGTGTGAGACAATTGAGGTGTATGAGATAGTTCAAAGCAGACCAATGTTCGTCGTCTGCGTGTGCAAGGCCGGCCGACTTGGGTTCAAAGGGTCCAAGGAACGACTTTTCCTGGGCTGCACGTTCCCTTCTTCGGTTTCGTTTTCCAGGGGCGGTGTCTTCATTGCTACTCTTTGACGCCTATCTCTTGTCCATGCGAGTATTGCATAATTTTTAATTTTAACAGAACTTTTACCCTTGTTGCGATTACGCCACTTTTCTTGACATCGATTGTTTTAGGCATGATGCTGATGGCTGCAAGTTCTAGGTCGCACAAAGTCTTGACTTCTTATACAAGTGACGAAACCGTCTACGATTTGGCAGTGAGCTGACGCTTACGACTTACGATGCACGAGTCCGTTGTAAGCGCAAGCCTCAAGCAACAGCCATGCGCGATCTTACATTGTGCTCCAGTAAAGGCAAAACGACCGTTTGTTTCTCTGAAAATTTTAGAGCAATGCTTGTGCAGCGCACAGCCTCAACCGTGAATGAATGCACTGTGGCGGACAAGCTTTTGTCAACACAGTGTGCCGTCGGTGCAAAATGGCTGTACGTCGCGGACATCATTGTTCAAACTCCCCATCGCCCCTGCATGGATGTGCAATCTATACGGACAGATCAAGTCGTGCTGAGTCGGCCAACGTGTAAACCAACACGTTTATGCTTAACTCACGATACTGTATAAGTGCATCGGAAACCACGAATGTCCAACCATGGTAGTGAATATCGGTAATTACGCCTACATGTCTGTGTTACCATATGTTCACATGGACATGTAGACACCCCCCACGTTAACACGCACCTGTATTGCATGTGTAAACAAATGCGACGCCTTCTGTAAACAAATATATATAGAATATATATATATATATATATAATGAATAAATAAATAAATAAGTATATATATAGATAGATAGATAGATAGGCAGAGGCATGCAGGCAGGCAGAGAGTCAGACGGATAACCTGGTTTGCTGATCCACAGGAGCTTGATGTTGAAATCGTTGTTGACACTCTCGAACTACTTCAATGAGTGGACAGTGTCTGTGTCCTTCCGTGGCACTGCGTTAATAGAACCAGCGAGATCGGCGTTCCATTCATGGACGATGATCCTCGTTGTTTGGAACGAATTTGTGATGCGACTTGGGATTTGACCTGTTGCACGAGGCGCTAGCTAGTTACAATCAGGCACACCTGGTGTTGCCAGTGCATGTTGAGATGCTCAAGAACCAGGGTTTCAAAGCGGGAGCTTGTTTCGTAGAAGCCACCCCTGAAACTGATCCGCACCGCGTTGCCGTGCAAGAACGTGCTGGCAGCGCTAGCTGCGGCAATGCCATTAAACTCAGGGCGTTTGGATGCAGCAAAAGTTTTCCAACCCTGTCGCCTCATGTTCCTGGCAGAGACATTGGATTTAATTTGGATGGAAATGATAGTTCCAAATTTGTTGTTCCAAGAAGGCAAAGCTTTTTTTCGTCAAACGTTCCCATGAACTGTTTTAACAATGCAACACCATGGTCTGTCTTTCCACAGACTTGCGGCCAAGCGAGTGGTTTGTGTCCGAATTGATCAAGCGTATGAACCCTTCCGTACAAGTAGCAGCAATTGGCAGGTTTGCCCCGCCGCAAGTAGCGCGATAAACCAGTGCGGAGATAAACTTTGCAAGTACCCGGAGCACACTTGTGCATTCATCCGCAGCCTGCAGCTGATAATCGGTAGATCTGGATACAGTCAATGACGGGTCCGGAAACTGCAATTGGCGTAAAGGCTATTTTACTTCACGTTTCGGCTTGCCAGGTTTGTGGATTACACTTCACTGCAGGTACGTGGAGAATGCATCCCCTCTGCATATCATAGAATGCTTCAGCCGGCTTCATTGGCAGCAGAACTGAAGTAATACCTGCTGCCCACTGCACTGATTTGTTACAAAGCGCGCAGTGACAGGGTTGTGCATACACAGATGCGCACGTGCAGAACTGCATACACGCAAGACATTGTAATCAGCTGAACTGTCGACATGACTTTAAGGTCAGCAGCTCTGTCAGCAGCCCTCATTGCTGCTCACAAAAACAACCCCAGCATCATCATCGTCATAACCATCATCGCTGACGTCAGTTTCACAGTGGTCGGGATTGTCAACTTACCACGCGAGTCTTCATCGCAAGTTCAACTTCGTAGTTAGCGCACATGGGTCTTGACTGTCATAGCGACGCACCGGGATCGAAAGAAGCGCACCAGCAGCATGAGCAAAGACGTTCGGAATCGTGGAATTGTGGGAGATCATCTGCGCACAAAGGGCGCGCAAAGGGGTCCAAAAGGGGTGCCTTGTTGAAGTGGTTTCGGCCAGGGCCCAGTGCGAGCTTCGCTGATGACTTTCCCGGCGATCTCTCAGCTGGTGCTGGCCACAACAGGGGCTTCGTAGCCAACTCAGACTCCATGGCCTGCAGGGCCTGCATGTCCTCGTGAAGGCTTCAATAGTTTCTATGCGTCGGTGCTCTGTCGAAGAACGCCAGCAAACTCGTCTACTCACTTGATGACGGCAGACACTGCACTGGCAAGGTTTGGCTTGCCCAAGTACCGTGACGGCCTCGGCCAGTCCATGTTCCGTTGCGGCGGGCCGAAGGCTTCAGCTCAGAGACTTCGACGCTGCAGGTTTCATTCCCGTCCAGACGCAACAAAAACTGATGTGGAATTCAGGACATGACCTACATCCTATCACCCCGATTGCTCTTAAGAAGAGGATGATGGAGAAGGCCTGCTGACGCTTGCTTGTAACTTTGGACAAACCGGCAGATGTCAGGCTGTTCGCCGTCTTCAACTAGTTGGTGATCCGATCGATGCAAACGAAGCACAGAGGTGCGCAGCCGTTCTCTTGTACTCTTCTGCAACCCGAATCTGCTTGCTAATAGAAGCTTGTGCATGGGGCTTCTCTGCAAGGTTAGGTTTGGTGGACTTCATCGGTGATGAGGCTGCTCCGTTGGCACTGGCATTGCTTCTTGCAATTTCTGAGCAGCAGTGCAGGTCGAGGTGGAGAACGAGATATGCAGGTTAGTCTACAGAAACTGTTCGCCCTCGAGCCAGTATTTCATGTGCCTGGCCGCACTTGATTATCTTGATGTTGCAGAGAAGCTGAGGGTCAGAAAATGCTTGCCCGATGGTCTGAGTTCCTGAAGGTACAAGTCCGACCTTGTCAAGGCCATGAGAGCCAACGAGGAAGCTTGAGCAGCGTCAGAAGTTTCACGCAGGGAATGAGGTTCGCTTTTGGACTCTTGGATCGCATCGGGACCAGTGGGGTGTAGGGAAGGTTTGGACAGGAGCTCCTGTCTGCGTTAGCAGGCACGGAGCCCAGAGCAAGCTTGGGCTCTGCTCTTCCATCGGCACCTGCGCACCTCATGTCTTTGCTCTTCCAGTTTCGGACCGCCGGGAGCACACAAAAGACAGTGAGCTTCTTTGGCTGGCTCGCCTCGATTCCGATGGTGGCCGACCTTCAGATGCTTTGGCTTGGCTTGGCTGGGGTCGCGACTGATTTCTAACGCCCGTTGCTTGTGTGTCCGATCAACGATGGAGGACATAGAACCCGAGTGGAGTCATAGTAAGATCTCGCGGGTCCAGCTGCGAGTTGTTTTGTTTGGATAGCTGGCGATTTAGCCAGGCATAGAAGTGGGTCAGCCAGGTGCCCTATAAGTAGTGGCATGGCGTGGACTAGCTCCCAACTTCGACGAACTTGCCCCTGTCTGCACGATATGCGCCTCAGCCCCCTTGTGGCTTACCGGAATTTTCGAAGCCAGCTCGCAACATCGGTTTGCTTCGACTTGCTTGCAACTTACACATCACCACCAACAAGTAAGCCGAACAGGAGTCATCTCCTGATGGCCCAGGTAATCAGGGCATTCTCAGAACGCAGCGGGCAGCAGAGCAAGAATGCCAGACAGATTGTAGAGATCCTAACACGAGCATCAGCACATCCCCCACCCCTTATAATTGTAAAATGGGGGGGGTGGCGCATAATTGTAAAACAGTATTTTTTTACAATAACGGTTTCTTTTTACAATTACTGGTTTGGGGGGGG
>BGNK01007054.1:1722-20979 GCA_003297005.1 Symbiodinium sp. clade A Y106
CTTTAGGGGTTTTGGGGGTTTGGGGGTTTTGGGGTTTTGGGGCTTTGGGGCTTTGGGACTTTAGGGGTTTTGGGGGTTTAGGGGTTTTGGGGGTTTAGGGACTTTAGGGGTTGTGGGGGCTTTGGGGTTTAGGGTTTAGGGGTTTTAGGGGTTTTGGGACTTTAGGGGTTTTCGGGGTTTTGGGGTTTAGGGGTTTAGGGTTTGGGGGTTTAGGGGGTTTGGGGCATTTAGGGGTTTAGGGGTTTTGGGGTTTAGGGTTTAGGGGTTTTGGGGGTTTAGGGTTCAGGGGTTTGGGGGGTTTAGGGTTTTGGGGGTTTAGGGGTTATATAGGGGTTTGGGGGTTTCGAGGTTTTGGGTATTTAGGATTTTGGGTGTTGTCGGGATTTAGGGTCTTGGGTGTAGGTTTTGGGGTTAGGGCGTTGGGTTTAGTTTTCGGGGGTTTAGGGTGTACTGGTAGATACTGGTAGCACCATAAACACCTAGCTTTGGAAGGAAATACAGACGGAAATCTGGAGGTAGTTTTGCAGACTGCCGGTAGAGTTGAGGGCTCAAGGGTTCAAGCGTTGTGTGGAGCTATGAGCGATTAAGTTTCGGTTTCGGTGCATAAAGTCTTGAGGTCCGTGTGCATAGCAATCAGGAGCGGGCGTTCTGTCTGCCACTATAACATATAACATAATGTACTATAGCACAATATAGTAAAGCACAGCGTAATAGAACATATACAATAGTATCGTGGAATCGAATATAAAAATAAAAAACACATATGTATAAAAAATAATAGCAATAATATAAGCACTCGTCCTTTACCACGAGGCCCTCCCCCAGTTGTTCGACAAAGATGCGTAGAACTCACCGAAGATGCCGAACCGCTCCTTTCCCAGAGACTTGGCATGCGCTCCTCAGATGAGTGCAGCCTTACATCCCTAACCCCGCTGAAAACTTCAGGTTCCTAAGCTGTTTGGGTGTTGGCTTAGAGGTCTTCCTGCGCCATTATCTCTACATCAGCCTCCTAAACCCTAAACCCAAAACCCTGAACCCTAAACCCCAAACGCAAAACCCTGAACCCTAAACCCTATTCCCAACACAGGTGGTTCGGACCAGGCCCTGGTTTCGGGCTTGGGGGTGGGCTTTGAAGGTGTACGTCATGGCTTTGCATTTGTGGTCGAGCTCTGCTATCTGCACGTCCACGCTTCACTTTGGGCGCCACAACCAACACTAGGTGGGGCTTTTAAAGCTTTTGAAAAATATTAGTAAATAAGATCCTCTTAAGCCCAGTAAGGGAAAATATAAAATGTCACAAAGCCCTACCTAGAACAGCTGTCATGCTCGGGGGGGCTCCAGAGTCAATCTAGGGCTAGTGGACGTAATTGGAATAGGGCTTTGGGGTAGGTTATACTAAGACTACAGACTAACTGAAGGGATACTAGTACTAATTGCTTAAGCACCTACATCCGGGCCGGGATTAAGGGACGCACACCGCAAGTTTAGAGGTTTCTGAGCCGTTATCAGCTGTAGTTATATGTGGGATCCAGGGGCCCAAGGGTTCGGGTTTAGGGTTCGGGGCTGGCTGCATGGCAAGGAGAACACACCCGCGCGCACCCTCAACCAACGAGAAGGACTCCAACCCGTTCTTGTTCCGAGGGCCTGCTTCAAAACCCTACCTGATAATCATATACTCCCCACAGTACTACTACTTTTAAATCTGTCATCCCAACACCAAATACCTGAAGCCTTAGACCCTTATGCCAAGAGGGTTTCGGATTCAGGGTTTGCGGTCGCCTCGAACCGTGCAACATGCCGGAAGGCCGAGATGACGATGCCAAGTTGCTCATCGCAGGCGCCCAGACTTTATAGAAGTTCAAAGGCACCTATAAGGGCTTTCGAGAAGGTTTTAGGGCAATATAGGGGGTTGAGGGTTTCGGATTGCGGGTTTTTGGGTTCAGGGTTCAAGGGCGTTCTTTACGGGGTTCCAGAAGGGATGCTATAGGAGCTGTGCTCAGCAATCTTGTTTCAAAGCTCCATAAGGCAAATATTCAAGGGCCGCAGCATATATGGATTAACACGGACCTGAGGGCTAAGAAGTTTACGGCTAGGAGAGGAGCTATAGAATTTAGCGATCTTGTCTGCCTCTCTCGAAAGCTGAAGCGAAATCGGACTTCGCCTAGCATCGACGACGGTCAGTAAACACGGCAGCTTGGTGTGGCTCCATGTTAGTTTAAGAGAGCTGGGATGGGAACTGAAATTTACCGGCGGCGTATTAGTTTACTCTTGGGGTTACCCTAGGGCTCCAGTTACCTAAATAGTAGGTTATTAACCAGATATTATATGCCCCAGTAACCTACTATATAGGTAAATGGAGCCTTAGGGTTAGTATTAAAGCCAATTACAGTAAGCTCCCAGAGAGCCCAATACCCCTTAATTAAGGAATGCCTAGGGTTCCTTAAAGGGCTCCTTAAAGGGATCTATAGGGGTTCTATAAGGGAATTAAGGAATATGGCTTAAATTATATAGGGCTTCATATTATGATTTAAGCTATATTCCTTAATTAAGGGGTATTGGGCTCTCTGGGCTTAATTCCTATCAACTCCGGGGTTCTCTTCTTTGCATACTACCCTAAGGCTCCATAGTAGTTCCTTTTTGGGGCTCATATATACCTTAAACTACCAAACCCTACTTTTTTGTAGGTTCTTTTTAAATTTTCTAAACCCTAATATGGAATTTATAGGGACCCTACAACAAAGTAGGTTTTGGTAGGTTAAGGTAGAATCCTATAAGGTATTCCCAAGAAGGAACTACTATGGAGCCTCAGGGTAGTTATTAGGTTCCACGGCACTGCTTCTCTTGGGTTTGTTGCACTTTTGGTAGGTCAAGGGTTAGGGTAACCCTAAACCCTAAACCAGTAGCCCTACACTGGAATGCAGCAACCAAGCTACATAACCGCAACACTTCACACAACCTAAACCCTAAACCCTAGGTCGAGCCCAAACAGATTTCGGGCCAGGGGGCTCCGAGGCTGTAGCGGATTGGAAATAAGGGGCCCTAGTATCGACCCTTAGCGGCAGAATCCTGACAAACAGCATCCCTTAAACATGTAATCCTAATTGTGAAAAGCCCCGAAAAGAAGCAATCCAAATGAACCCGGTCATAGAGCCCCTTTACAACAACCTTCGTCCGCCTGCATCGGTGTGTCCACACGATAGCCGTCGACGTCTGCGCTCTCAATCAGAGCCTTCGTCATGGCGATGTACTTTTGCTGCACCTCGGCTACTGCGCTGGCGTTCGGAGGTATTTGGGGCAGCTTGGTCTGTCCATCCATCGACCGCTATACAGTAACTAGTTAGGCATTAAAAGTAGTCCCTATCCCAAAGGGTCCAAGTATCATTATGGTATATACTTAGACCCCCGAAATACCCTATAAATATATACCATAATCATACTTGGACCCTTTAGGTATATAGGTACCTCAGGACCTAAGTACATTGAACGGAAACCTTTCCGAACAAAAAGTCAGGGGCCGAACAGACTGAAATTTCTTAGTCCGGCGTTTACTTATAAGTCTACACTTTTGGATTTATAGTGGGTAGGTAATATTATCCCAAAGAAGATAGGGATAGGTTGTCTTAGTTGCTGAGTTCATATAAGCCCCCAAAAGTGCACACTTTCAGATTTATAGTGGGTAAAATTATCCCTATCCACTCAGCTACTAAGTTTAGGTTGCACAAATATTCTAAGCTCCGCTCTCCTCCAACCCTGCAACCCTCCAACTCTAAAACCCCCTCCGCGGGAGGGCGTAAGGGTTTAGGGCCAGTTTAGGGTTTAGGGGTTAGGGTTTAGGGTTTAGGGGTTAGGGTTTAGGGTTTAGGGGTTTAGGGGTTTGGGGTTTAGGGGTTTAGGGTTGGAATGATGGAGGGTTGGTTGGAGGGTCGGAGGGCAGGAAGCACAGGAGCGAAGGGGAGGCCGGGACCATTTTGTCAAACTGTAATTAGACCCTGAGCCAATCTCAAATTTCATATGATAGAGACGCCCGAATGAGAAATTCTTAGGGTCTAATCCAACGCAGGCCCGTTTCTTATCGAAAGCATCCGGTGTATACACTGTATAGATAGCTATGTGGAGCCTTCGGGTTTCGACTTCAGAGATCTCTGTGCCTAGGCTTTATCTAGCACGACTTTAGGATCATATTTTGAGGGTTAGGGCCTGAGTGCCTGGCAGCGTAAGGTAAGTTTTCTGCAGAAGGACATAATACAATATGGGGGGCTACGCACCCTGACCCCCAAACCGGGAATCCTGCAGCCATCTCTTTGCGGCGGGGCACCCGAGCATGCTCCAGTCGCAAATCATCCATGACACCGTAGATCTTTCCGTAGTTGATCTGCCAAGGATCGAAGTAGTCGATCAAGTCACCTGCCCAAGGTTACTAAGAAACTGAAAGAAAGATGGCCGAAGCCGCAGGCATCTGAAGAGTTAGAAAAGGATTTCAGGATTTACTGTGCAATGAGCATCATTACACGGGGCTGATAAACACTGCAGGTCTACATTTAACAAGAAGCCACTGTCTTCACCCTCTATTTCGGAACCAAGAAGCCTCCAACAAAACACCCCTATGAAACACACAACACACACAAAGGCAAGTCTTACGTCCAGGGCGCCGTTGTGGTGGAAGTCCGAGGCGATATAGGTCCCAAAACCCAGAGAGCCGTCGTCATCGACCCACTCACCGAACCTAGTTCATGGTTGGGATAGTATTACAAATCTAATTTGTTCTTCCCTATCGGGTCTAAGTATCCATAAAAATCAAAAATGTTACCCAACTGACCCTAAACCCAAAACCCAACCCTAAAACCCAACTATGACAAAGGAACTGGCCGTAGAGCGTGCCGTTGTAGGTGGCGTTCGGATCCTCGACTCGCGGATTTGCGGCTCTAGGGCGTTTAGGGCTGTAAAGTTTAGGGTTTAGGGTTTAGGGCTCTTACACTGTAGGGGCCTTAATAATTAGAATAGTGTTTTGGGGCCCATTATACTATAATAATTATAATGAGGAACCCCCAAAATAGTATAGGTAATTATTGAGGCCCCTTTAGTAGGGCTGTAGGAGCTCTAGGGTTTTAGGACTTCAAGGCTTTTGGCACTGTAGGGTTATACGTTTTAGAATTTTAGGGTGTTGGGGTTTTAGGGTTTGGGGCCTTAGGGTTTCAAGGTTTTTGGGATTTAGGGTTTGGGGTGTTTAGAGTGTAGAGTTTAGGGTCTCGTATCTGCGTACACAAGTACAACTCTATACGTGAAATTTTTTCACATGATGTAATTACATTGAACACGTTATACGAAATGCAGATCTGTCCACTTGTACAGGATGTTCGAAGCTCTTCGTCATAAGCTCCCACGGAGACTGCAACATGTCAGACGGGAACATAAAGACTTCATGGGCTGCTGAAGCCCGAAAGCCCTAAAAACCCTAAACCCTAAACCCCTACACCCTAAACCCTATCCGAGCTGCCCAGGTGTTGTCATAGTAGAAGTCCAAATAAGGCTGCTTCCTGGGCATGGTTTCGGATCTAGGGTTGAGGGTATCTCGGGCGGCGGAGGGCTATGCGATTCAGAGCTGCAAGGTGTGGAGCCTTAGATTCAGGGTTTAGGGTTTAGGGGTTAGGGTTTAGGGTTTAGGGGTTTAGGGGTTTAGGGTTTGTTCAAGGCTATTTCCATGCGTGCGCTTTCGCGGTTTTGGGTTTGGGCTCTACGGTTTGGGGCGTTCATGAACAAAGTATGTTCAGATGTCGGACTAGGGAGGCTGCCAACCTGCAAATCTGATGCCTCATCAGTTTGGCTGAGGGTGCTCTATCGGGAAGCGACTTGCAATTTGGGCATGCAGGTCCAGGTCCTTACTTGTGCCAGGAACCCTTATCATGGCCTTGAGAGGGAGCCAGCCAGCCAGCCGGACAGACAGACAGAAAGACCGACCGACAAACAGCCAGGCAGGCGGGCAGTCAGACAGACAGACGGGCAGATGATACCAACATAAAATGCAAAACAAGGATTTGCATAATATACATTCCCTACATACCTGCACATATGTGCACATGCACAGAAACATACACATACACCTGCAGGTATACATGTATGTATACATGCACATGTACATGCGAGGAAACAGTCCAAGCGGCCCCTGGGGCGTGTCGTACAACATGTTCTCTGGCTTCCGGGTCATCAGCCTGGTTCGTTGAACGATTCGTTGAACCATGGTCTCCTTAAGGCTTAGGGTTTGGGATCTAGGACTCTTTATGAGATTCGTAATGTAGGGGCCTTAATAGTTAGATTAGGGCTTCGGGGGGGTGTATTATACTATACTTGGAGGTTCATGGGTAGTTATAAGTAGGGATATAAGTAGGGTAACTATACTTATAACCCATATTAGGGGACTTTTGGCCCCACTTATAACTACCCCTGACGACGTAATTATAACAAGGAGCCCATCGGATGATATTGGTAACTATTTAGGCTTCTATATCCTGTCTCAGGCGCCATGATCCCAGAAGGCTTCAGACATCGAAAACCAAAATCAGCCCAAGAATCCCACTCCTCCAGAGCCTTCATATTTTTTGTAGGGACCTTAACAGTTAGAATAGGGTTTTCGGGCCCATTATACTGTAGATAGATATATAAGGAGCTTCCGAAATCTGGGCTTTTAAGTAACCAGGGAGAAAAAAGTATAAACTTTTATTTCATAAGGGTTCCTTTAAGAAAGAAAGTATTAAAGTATGGTACTCCAAAGCCCAGTAATAGTGTTGGTAATTGTCAGTAATTGTTGAGCATCACCTCTCCGCAGGCCGTAGAAACCCTATCCCGATGCCCTGTCGACGAAATCCTTGACCTTAGGGTTTGAGGGTTTAAGGTTGGGGGTCAGCCCTGAAATCAAAGGAGCAAAAGCCAGCCTGTAAGCTCTGGTGTAACCCGAACCCCTGTAGAACAAACATGAAACCCTACCGAAATCCTTAGAACTTGGGCTATGAAGTCGTTTGCTTGCCCAGTTTTCTTCGGGAGTAGGCCTGGGCGCACAAGGGCCTGCATCCAGTACGCTTAGGGTTTCGAACTTTGGGTATATGGTTTAGGGTTTTCATAGCTTAAGGGTCCTTGAAATATTTGAAACTGAGTTTTTTTTACAACAATGAGTCTACAGAAAGTAGGGTATGGTAGTTTAAGGGTCCCCGAAAATTATAGATTTGGTTTTATAAGAAGAACCTACATAAAGATTTCGGTTATGGTAGTTTAAGTCGGGTTTGGGCTTACTAAGAAAGAAGCCCGAATAGCTTGAACTACATAGAAGTACTCTACCCTGGGGTTCCTTGTTACAAACGTAATATAATGCATTCCGGAGCTCTGTTTTCATCCCTACAGGCCCAAGATTGAATAAACTGCAGCCTTGTTGGGGTGCTGTGGTCGACTCCCCTCTATAATCCTCAAGGCTTCCAAACTCCCCTAATTGAGCAGGTGGTTGTACGTATTAGGATCCCAAACATGATTTAAGGCATATGCCTCAATTGAAGGACTTTGGATGGCCTGGGGTCTAGAGAAGGATGGCCTGGGGTCTAGAGAAGGATGCTCCTGATAGAACCCCTAGAAACCCCTGAACCAGATCCCTTAATCCGAAACCCCAAAGCCCTTTAGACCCCTGAAAGGAACCCCTATAAGGTACTCTTGAAGAACCCCTGTACATCCCTAACAGTTACCCTTAAATTGAAAGAACACCTAAATACCCCTGCAAAAAACCCTAAAGACCCCTTAAAGGTACCCTTAAAAGAACCATAATACACCCCTGTGCCTTTAAAGGTACCCTTGAAGGAACCCCTAAAGACACCTTTAAAGGTACCCTTGAAGGGAAACCTGAACCCTAAAGTTGCTGCTGGGCGGCCGGTACTCTCGCTCGTTGCGGTTCCTCGGCTCACTGTTCCGGGTTTAGGGGTTTAGGGTTTAGGGTGAAGGGAGGTTTAGGGTTTAGGGGTTTAGGGTTTAGGGGGGGTTTAAGGAGGTTTAGGGTTTTAGGGTGCAGGGTTTAGGAGGTTCAGTTGTTTAGGGGTTGAGGGTTTGAGGTTTGGGGCTGTGGGGTTTCAGGGTCAAGGGCTTAGGGTGTGGAGGATTTAGGGTTGCACGGTTTTCAGTGTTTCGGGTTCAGGGCCTAGGGTTCAGGGTATAGAGTATAGAGCTTGGGGCACAGTGTTCGGGGTTGAGGGCAAGCGTTCTTAGAAGGCGTCTTCTAGTAGTATGGGCTACGTCTACGTCGGATCGCAATTCATGCGTTCATGTGCTCTACGAATTAGTAGCTACAGTCGGGCTCGAGGCCTGGGTCAACACCCAAACCCCAAAGCCCCCAAACTGCCAACCCAGAACCCCAAATAACTATACTATCCTTAGTTTCTGAGTTCACAAGTCCCAAAAAGTGTATACTTTCAGTTCGATAAGGGGCTATATTATGCCAAAAAGTTTAAAGTGCACTGACTCAGCTACTAAGTATCAGTATGGCCCCTAAATCCTTGAGCCCGTTTCTGGAACCCCCTCACAGGCACCTAATGGGAACCCTGCCAGGAACCCTTCACGGATTCCATTAAAGGAAACTCTATACCCTAAGGCTCCATAGTAGTTCCTTTTTGGGGTTCATATATAGAATTTAGAATCCTATAAGGTATTCCCAAAAAGGAACTACTATGGAGCCTCTGGGTAGACACCTTAAAGGTACCCTTAAAGGAACTACAGACCCCTTAGAGGTACACTTAAAGGAACGCCTATAGAACCCTATACATCCCTTCAAGGAACCCCTTTAAAGACCCTTAAAGGACCCTGAACCCAAAACCCTAGTCCCCTAAACCGCTAAACTAAAGGTACCCTTAAAGGAACCCTATAAACCCCTTAAAGGAACCCTCAAAGGAACCCCTATAGACCCCTACTTACAGGTACACTTGAAGATAGACCCTTACTTAAAGGTACCCTTAAAGGAACCCCACCCGAATACGAATTCGATCCGAGCTGCTCGTGAAAGCGCCAGGGCGCCTCACTCTCCGCGTGGCCTTCGAAGTAGAACTCGTTGGCCATGTGGTTCATCACCACCTTGGGGTATAGGGGTTCTATAGGGGGGGTTCATCACCACCTCGGGGTTGGGGGCTTAGGGGGTTAGGAGTTTAGGGTTTAGGGTGTATAGGGTTTAGCGCTTAGGATGTGGTTCATCACCACCTCAAGGGGTTTAGGGCTTACGGTTTTGGGATGTGGGTTTCGGAGTCTGGGGTTTAGGGTGTAGGGTTTAGGGTTTAGGATGTGGTTCATCACCACGTCAGGGGTTAGGAGGGATGTATAGGGGTTCTATAGGGGTTCCTTTAAGGCTACCTTTAAGGGGTCTATAAGGGCTTCATCTCCTCCTCGAGGTTGGGGGTCAGAGTTTTTTCGTGGAGCTTTTATGCTCGCCCTTGTAGTAGCCCCTATGGTAGCCCTTGCCTAAACCCTAACCCCTGAGGCTTAAACCCCAGGCCTTAAAACCCCAAACCCTAAGCCTTTGCCTTCTTGGCAAAGTATGTCCGATATCTTCGTCAAGAACGCGCCCCCAGGAGCTTCCCAGAGCTTTAAGTAACAAGCTTAATTAAATTCTTAAGTGTACCGAAAATCATAGTACACGCACACAGAAAGCGCAGTTGAATGCAGGAGTTCGGGAAGTATCAGGGAAAACGTGTACACAGAGAAGCACCTACTGGTAGATGGCTGTACTTATGCGCCATAAATACCATGTACTTGTACACAGAGCAGTACTGATCGGTAAATGGCTGTACTCAAAATCCATAAATACCATTTATCTCTAGGTTAAACTAGAAAGTCATGTGTTTACTGTACATGCTCGCAATGCTCCACCGAAAAATCATACGAGTAGAAATCTTACTTTAAAGCAAAACGGCCCAATGCTTTCGAGCAGGCCCACGCAAAGAAAGGCGCTGTTTTGCTGCAGAATGCGGCCCCGATCCCTTAGGCACACAGGAACCCCGGATGGTTTAGGTCAGGCACACATAAAGAACGGGGCTGTTTTGCTGCAGAGTGTGGCCCCGACCGAATTGACCACGCACGACAGCTCGAGGGCCCAGTTTTTGATCCTACGGAGATTCGGGGTTAGTTAACCCTACTCAGAGGCTCCATAGTAGTTCCTTTTTTGGGAATGCCTTATAGGATTCTATATATGAACCCCAAAACGGAACTACTATGGAGCCTTAGGGTAAGCCTGAAGTTCGGATTATTCCGGGATTCCCATTCGCTGCCGTCGAGCCACATCCACGATGACATACATCCCGAGGTCGTGCGCAGTGGTTGTCAGCTTGCGCAGCTCCTGCTGCAGGGTAAGAAAGCGGACTTCCGGCTCTTACTCTTCTTGTTAATACTATTCTAGATGTGGTTGCTATTCTTCTTATTCTTCTTCGTCTTGTTTTTCTGGTCATATACTTGTATTATCATTACTCGTCTTATTGATCATAGATATGCTCTTACAGGTGTTAAAATTGTTACACTACGAAGCTTCGGGACTTTCGGACGCTCGGGCTTCGGGGGGCAGCAACGGTCAGCTGGGTTTAGAGCCTCAGGTTTATGGTTTAAGGTTTGGGGTCTACCCTAAGGCTCCATAGTAGTTCCTTTTTGGGGTTCATATATAGAATTTAGAATCCTATAAGGTATTCCCAAAAAGGAACTACTATGGAGCCTCTGGGTAGGGTTAATGCTTTAGGGTTCATTGAAGTCCTCCAGCGTTCCAAGCCGCATATCCAGGGTGGTGAAGTCCAACTGGGCATACCTCAGCAAACAAGAACTGGGCTTCAGGATGTGGGGGGATCTGGGGTCAACCCTAAACCCTAAACTCCCTAAACCCTAAACCCTAAACTCCCTAAACCCTAAACTCCCTAAACCCTAAACCCTAAACTCCCTGCACCCTAAAACCCAAGCCGAAAATACCATCGAAATCCCTTTGGGCTTGCCGACGTTCGGATGTTCAGGTCTGGTGCTTAAACCTCGTAAAGGATCGGAGCTTCGTTGTATTCCTGTAGGCTCATACCCTACCCCTTTTTCTAGGGTATCTACGTTTCTATACAACAGATCCTACCATAAAACCAGGTGTCCTAAAAAGGGGATAGGGTATGAGCCTCCAGGTAAACCCCAGATGGTTCAATTAAGTATATGGGGCGACTATTTAGGAATCATGCCAGTCAAGGTCTTGTATCTCGCTATGAAAACAGTACACCCCACTCAAGCACCGTTGACTGCAAGTATGACCAGATACATAATTGCACAATTGATATTGGGTTCCCTTTATATTCAAGGTACATGACTCAGCGGTCCTTGCACGTCCTGGATATGAGGATCCCATGTATATGCAGAGTCACTACTGGTATCGCTTATTTCTCAAACTCTCGTCCGAAAGAATGCCGTAACGTGACCCTAGTCCCAAAGCCCATGAACCCAAACCGTAAACCCTAAACCCCTAAACCCTAACCCCATGCCCTAAACCGTATCTTCGTGCACTACCGCTCCCGAGTCGAAGGCTGATGGTAGCTGTTGAAACCTCGGCCAGCGCGGACAGAACGGGCAACGAGGTATACTGCAAGGCTTCCGGGCTATGTTGAGCCCAAAGGGCTTCTTTGAGGGTACTAGACGGGGGTACAGATGGAAGCTCACTCAAGTAGGCCGTAGGTAGAAGCAGACCAAGGATCCAAAAAAAGCTGCCGGCATCTACCGGCTCGCACCCAAAACGACCGTTGGAACCATATGTCTATAATGTGTATACATACACGCACATGCAGGCACACATGTATAACACATGTGCGTGTCTATAGTTTAGCTATATATGGATATGTGCGTATTTATTTGAAACATTAAAATGTATTCTACACACATATATATATACACATACATATGTATATGCAGGTGTATGTATGTATGCATGCATGTATACACGTGTGTGTGTATACAGTTATATACCTATATACACTAGGTGGGGCTTTTAAAGCTTTTTGAAAAATCTTAGTAAATAAGATCCTCTTAAGCCCAAATAAGGGAAAATATAAAATGTCCCAAAGCCCTACCTAGTAAATTTCGGAAACCCTAAATCTTAAACCCTTATTAGAACCCTTATAGATCTCTTAAAGGAACCCCCCTAAACCCTAAACCCTAAACCCTAAACCCTAAAACCCTAAACCCTAAACCCTAAAACCCTAAACCCTAAACCCTAAACCCTAAAACCCTAAACCCTAAACACCCACATATGTACACATTCCATGAGACACCGGGCTGAGGCTCCGGCCGTTCTGGAAGACCGGGGAGATCCAAACCCCCCGACAACCAAGGCCTACCAGGGGGGCTTTTGATTCAAATCTTGGGTTTAGGGTTTAGGGGTTTAGGGGTTTAGGGGTTTAGGGTTTAGGGGTTTAAGGGTTTAGGATGGTTTAGGGTTTAGGGGTTTAGGGTTTAAGGGTTTAGGGTTTAGGGGTTTAAGGGTTTAGGATGGTTTAGGATGGTTTAGGGTTTAGGGCTATGAGAGCGAATCCCGCTGGCGATATCCGTTCGACTTAAAAGGCTGGAAGAATCTGTGAGAACTTCAAGAATTGGGATCACCATATGAATCTTTTGAATGACAAGTGTAAAACGCAGAAAGTGTGCGTTGCAGATTCTAGCATAGCTTTCGGGCAGAGAACAATCCGCTCCCCTGATACTCAAAGGTCCCCTCCTGAGTGGATGTGGGTGGGAAAAATTCAACTGAAGGTGGATTTGGGGTGCGGTTGAGTTTTTGGCAGCTAGCTGACCCTTCAGCTTTACGTTGTTGTGATTCCTGCAGCCTGCGGTTACACTGATGTCCCTGCAGCCCTACGTCACCGGGCTCTTGCGCTATTGCAGCATGAAATTCCTCTGCAGTTCCTGGCCGCGTGTCGACTAGGTTGCCGGTCACAGCCATCATAAGAAACAACATGAGCCCCTATATCATAGACTCAGCTCGAAAACACACCATCAAGTACCCGTTGCCCGTAAGTCCTGTCTGTCCTATCTGTATGAACAGGAAACGTGATTCCCCCGACACCTTTCTGCTTCACCCTCGCTACTAGCATCATCGCTTCCAGGCTGAGCTCTGACTGACTCATCAGGTATAATTACCCACAGGCTCCATAGTAGTTTCTTTCTGGGGTTCATATTTAGAACCCTATAAGGTAATCCCAAAAAGGAACTACCATGGAGCCCTAGGGTATAGGGTTTTGGGATTTAGGATTTAGGGGTTTAGGGTTTTTTTTGGAGAGCTCTTTTCCGTCTGCACGTGGAGACGGCCTACGGAAGCCTACTGGGGTCTAGGGGTTTAGGATTTTTAGGTTTTAGCCACCAGCTGATAGAAGTCTAAACCGGGCGTCTGCGACTTGGCCCACCGTTGGCGCCTTTGATGTAGTGAAGCTTCTGCGTCAACCCTACAAAATCTCCTCCTGCGACGTGTCTCGGGTTGGGGGTTTAGGCTTTGGGGTTCAGGGTTTATGACCCTAAACCCTAAACCCTAAGAATTTAGGGCAACATCGGTCTTTGGGGTGTAGAGATGGAGGACGCAGCGGGGCTCGGGGAATTTCATTCAGGCAGGTCTAACCCTAAACCTTAAACCTTAACCCTAAGCACTAAACCCTAAACCTTAAACCTTAACCCTAGGCCCTTAACCCTTGCGTTCAGGTTCAGTTCTTGACTTCGAATGCAAGGCTTGCCCTACTTAGGCCTGCACGATCCGAGACCTCGCGACGTGTTGATACGGGTGCGCACAGAAGACTCTGCCCCAAATAGGCAGGATAGAGAGAACTCCAAGTATAACAAACGTAACAAGCCGGTGCACAAACCTCTACACTATGAGTTTTCGTAGAGGGCAACAACGAAGGGTCAAAGGACCCAAATAGTAGGGCTTTAGATCCCCCAAAACCATCCCAAAGTATGGAATGTGGCACTTACGGCCCTACCTTGGACCCCCAGGGAAAGAAGTAATGTGGGGGCCTAAGTAAGTACCAATACTATTTTGTTTGGGGGGGGGGGGGCCNTGGGGGCCTAAGTAAGTACCAATACTATTTTGTTTGGGGTGGGGGGGGTCCTTATTGTGAATATAGGGCGACCGCTTCGGGTTGACACTGTAGGGCTCCCCTTGCTAGATAGCACTTAATATAGCACCTTGGGTCTTTACTAAGGCTCTATATTGATCCAAGGAATGCTAGCTCGGTCTCCAGGATGCTAGTACTTCGGGATTCTAGGACCAGGGTTCAGGGTTTAGGGTTTCTTAATCAGGCTCCTACATTAGACAGCCAAGCCCTGCGCCCTGAACCCTAGACCATCATCGGTGTTTACGATTTGGGGTTCAGGGTCTTGAGACCAATCAACAAATCATACAGACTGACTCGTAATCCCAGTCCGTGGCGGAAAGTCATGTCGCGGACGTCGAATCCGCCGTCGAAAAGCTCATTGTTCCTACCACGGGAACCGTCTGGGCACTGTGGGACATCCAACTTATTGAGGTGTAGGGAGAGCGAAAGAGAACATCATCTTGCATAGCCATGCTAGCCACTCTTTTGCTGATCGAACCAATCTTGTGGCCGAAGGCACCCCGAGGCAAAGCGATTTATCAGTATACGGGCTCAGCTCATGATATCCATAGGGTTTGGGGGCATATTTCAAACAGTCTAGCTATAGTCTGAAGGGTATACGATTACTGACTGTTGCAACCCCACATTCGTCTCCATGCGTGAAACCCCAAAGCCTTCTGACGTAGCAACTGTACAATCGAGCATTTCCCGAGCATGCCTGCAGAACATGCCACCCCAAAATGAAGCTCTGGCAGGTTTGGGGATTGAAGCGCAGGTTTTGAAAGCACATAGCTTGAGCCAGCCCAACATTTCGGCAGGCAGCTAATTGTTGATCCTTTTGGAACTGTCCCTGTTTCAAAGCTCACATACGTTACAGCAAACCCTCAACTCTCGCAAAGGAACGTGCTAATTTGGAACAGCCTCCACATCACCTATAAGCCTCAAACCCCTCAGAGAACGATCACCACTTGCCTGGGATCGCCATCGGCGAAACCTTGGCGTGTTTTTAGGCCCTAAGGCTTGGGTTTCTAAATGGCCAAGTAACAACAAGGGGCCTTAATAATTCGAATAGGGTTTGGAGGTAGATTATACTATAATAACTATAAGGAGCCCCCAGAATAGTATTGGTACTACAGTCGGTTGTTCTACTGTCGGGATTCGGCATCTTCTCCTTCTGAAGTTTAGGAAACCATGAGACCCAAATATCGGGAGTTCTTGGGGCAAGTTGTGGTAAGGGATGTTTCGGGTTTAGGGTTTAGGGTTTAGGGTAGTCCTTCATACAATCTCGACTCATGCTAACGACTATATGACCCTGGTCGTAGCCGTAAGCACCTCCTTTTGGAGAGGCTTTGGGGCACAACGCCTCGGGTGGTATCCGAGGCCGATATGTACTGACGAAGCCTGAGTTTTTGTTGTGTACTTGTCCTGTCATCAGAAGGATTAAGGCTTGGGGTAAACCCTAAACCCCTAAACCCTTCGCGCCAGAATGCCTTCGATTATTCTACATTCAGAACTGTAGACTCTTGCCTGACCTCTGCATCCATCCCTAAACCCTAAACCATAATCCAATGCCCCGAACCTTGAGCCCAAATTTTTAGGGATTGTGCTGGAGCTCTGGGCAACTCTAGCTATTTTGTGTTCAGGCGGTCGAGTCTCAGCTTTTAGGTTCAATGCAGCTCCACACACAACGACGGTAGTAGTTTTTGTCCAAGGTGCGATCAGTGATGAGCTGGTAAATGGAGAATGCCCGCCAATCCTCTTCAAGATGTTGTTGCCCAAGCATGAACCCCACAAACCGCAAAGCAACTCCAAAGCCCGACATTCCTCCCCAAAACCCTTATTTTGGGGACTTAATAATTAGAATAGGGTTTTCGGGCCCATTATACTATGCTTATAATAAAGAACACCCAAAAATAGTATTAGTAAGTATTTAGGCCCCTATAGTCATCCCTAAGCCACAGTCTCCCGGCCGAACCTAAACTTATCGACCCAGAGCCGGACTTGAAGTTCAGAGTTTAGGGATGAAGGTCTAGTAGTTTGGAGGCTTAGAGTCGCTTCGCGTTTGGGGTCTAGGGTGTGGGATTTGGGGGTTGGGGTTTATAGAGTTCAGGGTGTAGGGCTTGTTTAGGGCAGGGAGTCTGGTATCCGGACTTTCCTCCCTAAACAAGCACCCTTTGAAATGCCGAGCTTCAGATTTTCTAATTCCCAAGCCATAGACCCTACATCCAAGAGCTTCAAACCACTACAGCCCTGAACCCCGGAACCCTAACCCCTACATCCCAAACGCAGGCGTCCTGAGGCGACGGGAAGTATGTGTGGTTCTCCCAGCGTCCGAAGTACTTCTCCGGCTGATGACTGAAGGCGGACCACACTCTGGGTTGGGGAAGGCATGCCGGTATCGTTCTTTAGGGTTTAGGGTTTAGGGTGTCTGATCCGCGGGGCTTTGTCTTTGTCAGAAGACGCATTCAGAGTCGGTAGTGCGTGGCAGCACCCTGGTCACATTTTCCGAAGCCCTATATAAGCCTTAAAACCCCAAACCCTAAAACCTTAAACCCTAAGTTTGGCTCTGTCAGATTTAGCCCGGCAGATCAAAGCACTTCAGCCTAGAGCACGTTTAGGCGGGAGGTCACTTCTACATTTCCACATGCGAGTGCCTCACATGAACGAATCTCGTTCGCAGTTTATGGTGTCATGTCATCACCGTATATTCTGTCTATTAGCCATGTTATGTTATGTTGTATCAGACTCTATCTACTATATTAAGTCTAGTCTTTACACTCGTACAGTATACTTCGGAAGCCTCCTCCAACAAAATCAGATCCTGAGCCCGCTCGAAGTTTCTATTTATTTTTAAGCCTCAGCCCTCCGCAATGTGTCTGATTAAGGCATGAGATAAGGTTTCGTGTTTAGGGTTTAGGATGATAGAGACCGGTACCCGTCGGAACATGGGTCGGAAACTGAATGTGCAACGATACGAGGTCTTGAAAATCAGCTTGGACACACCGACAAAACCGCTACTGAGACCCTAAACCCTGCACAATTGTGGCAGCCCTTGAACCTAAACCCTAAACCCTAACCCCTAAACCCCTAAACCCTAACCCCTTAACCCCTAAACCCCTAAACCCTAAACCCTATAAACCCTAAATCTGAAGCCTCGAATCAACACTGACATGAAGGTCCCGGTGCCTGGTTTCGAAGTTGACATTCCTGTGAGGCCCATGAAGGTTTGGGGTTCGGTAGGGAGCGGAAGTGCTTCAGGGATGAAGAGAGTATTGAAGTTTATGGGGTTTGGGGTTCTGGGATTCGGGATGGAGTAGCTCAGGGGCTTTAGGGGCCTAGGTTGAGTCCATGGTTCAGGTTGCTGCAGGGTCACTGACTTTAGGGAATCGGGGATGCACTCCTGCACATGACAACCCCGCCTAGGGGACCTAGCGAATTGAAACAAGTCGTTACGTTTCACACCTATTCGCTTTCGGAAGTACACAAGCAAGCTGCTTGCCGACCCTGCTCTCTCCACGACATAGATAACTGCTCTGTTGAATTCTGCTACATCGCGCTAGTCTCACTCGCAAACCCTTTAAGCCCAAATTCATCTAACAACCTCAAAACTCCAAACCACCGCTCTAAACCCCAAACCCCAGAGCCCTACAAATGCAAAGCCTCGCAAGATCACTGGTGCCACAGAGGGCTTCCGGAGAGAGGTCTACCCTTTTTGTATCCCTTGAAAGCTTGAGCTTGGATTCAGGACCACGACTTTAGCACAAGAGTGAAGTTTTGGTGCTCGAGGCCCGGAGTACTGGGACGACGGTCACCCTCACTGCAACGGCACACTCCAAACCACAAAACCTAATAAGACCTACCCAAGGCTCCATGTGCCAATATCATAGTGTAGTATGTACTTACTTAGGCCTTGATGTCGTCCCTATATACAAAACTACTTGAGGCTAAGGGCCTAGGTCTATACTATATAGCTACATGGAGCCTTAAGGCCAGACATGCCTAAAGATGCCGCTGAACTCATGTTATGGTCGAGGGTCCATGCTGCATTTTCTGCAGTCCGTGGCGCAGACGTCACCAGCACCACCTAGGGTTTAGGGTTTAGGGTTTAGGGTTTAGGGATTAGGGATTAGGGTTTAGGGTTTAGTGCAGGAAGAGCCGGGCTGAAAATGCAAAGGCTCGGATCGGCTTCTTTAAAAGACTTGCAGGGTAATATGCAGGTAGCTCGCCAAATTAAGGTCCCTTTTTCGGCCCCCAAAATAGTAGGGCACCCTTGAACTTTTGAAAAGGGACCTACAAGGGACCCTAAGTTTCAGAAATACCACCCCTAAGGTTCCTAGAACCTGAACCCTAAACCCTAAACCCTGAACCCTGAACCCTGAACCCTGCACCCTGTCGGCTTCAGGTAGGGATGCGGAAACATTATAACTCCTAATGAGCACCCAGTAGATGCATCCAGCAAGACCGAATCTCAATCATACTCATATGGGTGGTTGTCAAAATTAGGGTCCCTTTTGGGGTACCCTGAATATTAGGTGCCGTACTATAAAAGGACCCAAAAAGGGACCCTAATTTTGACAACCACTCATATGTTTAGCGGGGATTCTCATATCACTGCGCACAGACACCATAATCTCCCAGGCAGAGGGAACATGTACTTACAGCCTGTGTGCAGCCGCAGCCAGATTGCACCAGGCCTTTTTCCCTAACCCAAAAAACTCGATAACAATCGGTAACGTGTAACATCATTCCATAGGGCTCGCACATACCTGTACCCTTCAAGTTAAAGCAATGCAGTCTAGTGCCGCTGCCTCGTACGGACCTTTCCAGCTTACTTGCCTGGTTAATTATCTACGTACGCGTGGAGGTCTAGAGGCCAACCTCTGTACCACGTGATGTAAGCGTAAAATACTAGGTACGAGCAGCCCACATATTGAGAATCAAAATCTTCACTGACCAATATACTGAAGTAGCCCTACCTATGCTCACCGAAACCGGAATACAAACCCTTCTTCATATTAAACCCTAAACCCTAAACCAACATCATAGGCATCTCGGCTGCCAGGTGCACGTTGCACGCCGCCCTCTTTTGCAGTTTTCACCCCGGTCCTTTTGACCACACCTCGCAAGCCATGGCTGATCAGTACGAACGCAGCCGTGCTGA
>BGNK01007055.1:409-13297 GCA_003297005.1 Symbiodinium sp. clade A Y106
CAGACAGGGGGGCCTGAGCCCCTGCATCTTCTGCAGATATAATTTTCGTTGATGATGACGATGACGATGGGTTGAGGCGCCAGGTGGTTGGTAGGGGGGGGGCGTGGCTAGTAGTAGTAAGAGTAGTAAGAGTAGTAAGAGTAGTAAGAGTCAGAGTCAGAGTCAGAGCAAGAGCAAGAGCAAGCGCAAGCGTAAGCGTAAGCGTAAGCGTAAGCGTAAGCGTAAGTAGTAGTAGCACTAGTAGTGGTAGTAGTAGTAGTAGTAGTAGTAGTAGTAGTAGTAGCAGTAGCAGTAGCAGTAGCAGTAGCAGTAGCAGTAGCAGTAGCAGTAGCAATAGCAGTAGCAGTAGCAGTAGCAGTAGCAGTAGCAGTAGCAGTAGTAGTAGTAGGTACTACCAGCAGCAGCGGTAGTACTAGTGGTGTTCGATTGTGGCAGTGGCAGGGGTAGTGATATTGTAGTGGTAGTGGTAGGAGTGGTGGCGGTGGTGGTGGCGGTCGTCGCCATTTTGTTGTTGCTGTTCAAGCAATAGCAAACAGTACTACTAGTAGCATTGGTATCTGTATCTGTTGCTTTTGCTTCTGCTGCGGTTGTTGCGGTTGATCTTGCTATGGCGCTTGTGGTCGCGGTTATTGTTCTTAATATCGTTCTTCTTGTTACTGCTAGTGCTGTTACTGTTTACCGTCATTCTTCTCATTATTGTTGTCGTCGTCGCAGTTGTGGTCGCAGTGATGAAAACAGAGTACTATAGAAGCCTGAATAACTACCAATATCATTCCTTGGGGTTCCTTATTATAGCTATACTATAAAGGAGCCCAAAACCCTATTCTAATTATTAAGGCCCCTACATTACTCGAAGCAGAGGTCTGCTATGTGAAGCTCTTCCCCCAGCGGCCAGCGAAGTTTGCCAGTTTCGACTCCCTGGCCGGGCTCCGGGGTTTGGGGCAGGTCAGTTTTGGACTCAGGTTCAGGGTTTAGGGTTTATGGGTTTAGGGTTTATGGGTTTATGTTTTAGTGTTTGGGGATTATGGGTTTAGGGTTTAGGGTAAGGTTCAGGGTTGAAAGCTTAGGGGTTATTTGGGGTTTCCGAGAGATAGTCGCTAGCTGCACAGGTCACCTATAGCTAGGCACCGTGTGATTTTCACTTAAATGCACCGAAAGGCATCCACATATCAACCTTTGGCCTTTACTCTTGGAATGTGCGATGAGATGTCAAACTGTGTTTGGCACAGGGTTGATTGCAGGAGACCTGTAGGTATTTATATCAGGGTTCCTCGAAATTAGTCGCTTCGCTTGATGGTATGGTAAGAAGAAGCTTGAAGGGACAAGGGGTCCTCATTGGTGACTAGTGCCATGTCTGTTGTCTATTGAAAAGTCTCGCATTCAGGCTGATAGATATGTAATCGCATGCGACCTCACGCCTCTTAAGTCAGTTTGAAGCATGACACCCGCCAGGGCTCTATGCGCTAAAACTTAAGGCCTAAGCCAACTAAGCCACCAACGTCAAGCCCCAAACTATTCAAGTTTCTGGTGCAGGCCTGGAGATCACTCCTTTGTCATGCTTGTGCGTGTCTGGCTGTGTTTGTTCCAGCACCAGGGCTACTAGCATGGATAGCCAAGGGTAGGTCTGTAGTACCTTCAGCTGTGTTTAGCCTATGAAGCTTACATGATCGCATGGTGAACTGGTAGAAGGAGCTCTGATTCGGAAGTGGTTGGAGATGGGGTGTTTGCAAGTTCAGCTGCTCGGGTTGAGAGTTTAATCTTTAGGGCAAATTCCCGAGCCCGTCTTGATGAACTACTTTGTTTGCGGATCAGGGTTGAAAGTTACCTAGAGGCGGAACTAAACATGAAGCTTCCACGTACAACTTCCCAGAGCCTACAACGTGCTTGGTCATCGGGGTATCTCGAGGACTTGACGGCTTTTCGCTCCAGGCTTGCTATGATTTTGTAAACCCTAGCAACCCCAGAATTTGGGGTGCCATGAAATTCCGGGGCAAGCCGAAGAACCCAACTCCACTAGCCCTGCAAGTCCCAATCAGGGCCCTCTGAAGCAAACCAAATAACCCTAAGCCCAAATGCACCCAGCCCTCCCAAACCAAGAAGAACTAACTACTGAGCAGGTGGACTCTTCGGGTGCCGAGCTTCTCTCTGGCGATGCGCACCGTGCGCTGCAGCAGATGACCCTTGGCAAACCTCAAAACAAGCTACTCTTTATGTGGTCTAGGAAGCTGTCTGCTTCCGAACGTGATTCATGAGGATTTTAAAAGGTTTCATGAGGGTTTTATTATGGTGTGATCAGAAGTGTTTCGCAAGTTTTGTTCGGCCTCTTGCCGTAACCCTGGTCCTGTTTCCTGCTTCTAGTGGCCCAGGGTGTTGCATGGAATTTGTTGCGGGGTGTCATGTTGCTGAACGGGGTATTGACAGAAGACATGATATTCCCGGACCACCAATGGAACATTGCGAGGCTCAACCATTGTGAGTGTGGATTCGTACGGTTTGCAACAAGCACAGGCACCAGAGAGGAGGCTGAGCAGATTTTGTCAGGACAGCTCTTCACCCTAAACCCTACACCTGTGTTTCCTGCCGAACGGCTTTGGAATGCCCCTGACGAAAGCAGACTCAGCAGCTACGAGTGTGCAGCGAGATACCGTCGCATTCACAGACGTCCTGCATTGCATCTACTACTTAGTAACATAGTAGCTGAGCTTCTAACATGTGAGCTTTTGGGGCGGTCAATATAATCATGCATATATATATATATATATTCAAAAGTTATCGGTTGACGTATCCCTCATCGTCCTTGTGCCCATATAGCTCAGGCATTGAAGCGTTCCTGTGCTGTAACTTCAGAGCCAACGTGCATAATGCTTGGGCATATGGTTCCGATCTAATCCTCTAGGAAAGCCCTGTAAGGCCTTAGCAAAATCCGATAAACTCTGGGCATCTTGGGCCATGAAGCCTAGCAATAGTCTAAACTCTAAGCCCTTCCCAACGCCTCAGCGACGGCCCAGGAGCATCGATAGGCTCTTCGAGCACCAGCATACTGCATTGCGGCTTGGGCACAAGGTTTGAAAGAAGTTGGGGTCCCGGGTTCAGGTGTTTAGCATTAAGCTTGAAGGTCTAGCGCAAGGTGTGTAGGGGTCAATGGTTCGGGTTCAGGCGGTTTCAGGGTTTAGTGTTTTGTCTGGAGTGAGTGCTCTCTGGGGGCTACGGCTACTTCCCTTCTTGAATCCCGGGCTTGTTTTGTTGCTTTAGGAGTCAGGCTGTCGACATAATGATGGAAGTGCATTCACAGCTTTCTAAGATGATGTCGGGCACCGTCCTTTTCGGTGGGTTTGCCTGACCGGCAAAGCCCAAGAAGCCTTCTGTATTCTGTGCATCATCGGAGAAGTGTTTCGTGGGAATGAAGTGCAGGCTCATCATTGGCAATACAAGCTTGAGTTTCCCCCTGGCTCCTTTTGTGACTGCTGGCAGAGACAAGCGAGGAGTCATTTTTTGAACGCGGCTAGACATCCTGTTCGTCGTCGGGTCGAGCTTCTTTGTCCGACTCACTGGGCGCATTCACCTGGCCGCAGAGAGGGATTGTTGAGATCCAGATGCTGCAACATAATGTATGTATAGTTGTCTGAAGAATCAGTACCATTATTGTCCTTATTCATGTCCCTATCATATACTCACGCTGTATTGACCCAAAACTCAACGCCTCCGTCTAATTGGGTACTAAGGTGCCTGTATCAAACTCTGCGAAACCAAGTTTAAGCTTGATAAAGAAGCCTTCACGTTTTTTCCTGTGTAGCAACGACACAACGTCGGCACACTTGCGCTCTTGCCTCGTGTGATTTCTCAAAACTCCGGAAGTCCACACGCCGGAACTCTAAACCTGAGCTGAGTTGGCGCTCAGGCAAGCTGTGCCGCGCTTGGCTGGTCGACGTGGTTACGGGTTCTATGAGGGATTTACAGGGTTCTGACAACAAGGGTTGGACCAGGGCTTTATGAGGGTTTGTTGAAGCTTCATACGGGCTTTATATGGGATTAGGTTTTGGGGTTTGGGGCGCTTGCGGAGGTTCAGGGTGTGGGCCTTTCGGCTTCTTCAGCTGGTGCTGGTGATGTTAAGGAGGAGAAGGAGTCACCCCTACAGTACGACCTAAACCATGTCCGGGTCATTCTTTGCTAACACGGTTTGGTGAATCCCTAGGGGACCAAGACTCTTCGCGATATCACTATGCTGCTGCCTTAATGCGAACGGACTCATGGTCCCAACCCATTTGCTCTCTTCATTCACGCCTATCCAGTTGTGTTTCATATCTGTTCTTTTTTGGTGCTGGTAGGAGCTTGGATGAACTTGGCTTACATCTCACAGATTCGTGAACCTCGGCTGAGCCAGAAACCAGAGCAGGGAGCCACTTCCAGCCGCACCCGCTGACTCCTTTCTGTGCTTTGGGGTTTAGTGTTTTTGGTTTAGCGAAGTTTAGCGTGTCCATGGGCGCTCGCAACAAAATGTACGACGACAGTAGTTTAATGCTGTATATAAACATGTCAGAGCTCGGTTTCTAGGTCGCCCAGTACTACTCTTTGGACCCTCACCAAGATTGCATAACCTGAGCAAGGATATCTCAACATCACAGGGAACCCAGATTGGCATGCTGGCTGAAAGCAGGTCCCTGCACCCTAGAAGCCACACCTGTAGCTCAAACTCCGAGAAGAGTACTAGGTTGTGACCCCACGATTGTAGCCCATAACTCATAACTCTAAAGCCCTAAACCCTGAACCCTAAACCCTGAACTTCACCCTAAAACCCTAAACCCCAGAGCCCTTCGGAACCCCGAATTTCCGAACCCTACACCGTTTGCCTCCAAGTGGCTGGGCGTGCAAAAACCTACTTTTTGCCCTTTTGGCTCGAGGCCTTTGGCCGATGCGCGTTGCCATCCTTTAGCTTTAGGGTTGAAGGGACCGGAACCCCTCTAAACCCTAGGTTTAGGGTTTCAGGAAACCCTGAGCTCTGGGTGTTGGGTTTAGGGTTCAGGGTCTCGGGGCTTTCAGGTTCAAGCCTTCGGATGTGGGATTCTAGGGCGCGAAGCTCCGTAGAGTAGGGCTGAAGATCAACAACTTTCGGGCTTCGGTGTGTTTTTGGCAACTTCCTATCGTAGAATCCTTAAACCCTGAACCCTCACCAGCCATAAGAAGAAGCCCTAAACCCTAAACCTTAAGCTTCCGAAGGGTAAGTACCTCCATCACTGGAATGGACTCTCCCTCTGATGTCGCAGGCCTGGTGCTGTCGTCAATCGTTCGGATTCAAGACCTGCAATAAAGAGCCTCAATCCCCAACCCTACGTGTAGGCTTTAAGGAACCCTAAACCCTAGACCCCAGATATAGCGTTTAGGGGCCCGCTGAAGCCAGGAAGGAGCTCGTGAATAGTTGAAGGTTTGAGCTTGGGGTTTCATGAGTCAGGCTATCAGGTTGAGGGCTTGGGCTGCTCGCAGGATTACGAGCTACGTGATGTCGCCGAACCCAAGGAGTGCACATACGTTGTTGTTGTTTTTTTCTGTCTTCGGGGCAGTTGATTATTGGTCTGGTTGAAGTACGATGTACTTATATTGGCGGCCTATACAGCTTTCAGGAGCAAATGTTCTGGTCCGCTTCCTTTCTTTCGCTTCTCCTGGCGATTCTAACATCTTCCTCTGCAAGGGGCTTGAGGCAAGACCGGCTACTACAAAGACTTCCTCGGTCCCAAGGTCGTTCAGCCAAAGCAGAGATCAGAATCTGTACAGGGAGGGAGAGAGCCCGATCCGTATGCATACCTAGATCAAACCGAAACATCGAGTTGTCTTTCTTGCCCTTGCCCATAGGCTCCATAGTAGTTCCCTTTTAGGATTACCTTCTTGGATTCCAAATATGAACCCCCAAAAGGAACTACTATGGAGCCTCTAGGTAAGGACAAAACCCACACTTTCTCGCCAGGGCGCCCGCGACCATTGCTTTCAGAGCTGGCGGCCAGCTGCTGTCGCCCTGTTGCAATGAAGGGGTTTGACAGGATTTCGAGCGTCGGGAAGTGAATGGTTTAGGGCTAAGGGTGTAGGGATACGGCTGCGGGTTTGGATTTAGGGTGCCTTGCATGAGATTTATGAATCCCTGCAAGTCGCTAGGTTCAGGAATTGTGGTCTACCGACGTGCGGTTACACATGGGAGTTCCCACGACAGGTGATCCCCTTAGCAGCAGAGACCTAAGGCATAAGATTTTTTGTATAAAGATCCCCGGATCAGATGCGACTTTAGGAAAATTACCGACAGCCATTATTGCTCCCCTTGCATTGGGGAGGTGCTTTTGTTGCTGATCGGCAGCGAAGCGCTTTTCCCCTGGCCCGGGACTCAGTTCAACCCTAAACCTTAACCATGAACCGTCATACCCTAAACCCTAAACCCAAAAGACTCCAAGGTATAATTACTCCTTGACTATGGGTTGAGCGTCTCTCTGGGTTGTTGTGTACAACCCCGACCCCAACAACGTAGCCCATCTACCCTAAATCCTAGACCCTGAATCCTAAACTCTCTGAACCCTAATAAATCCTGAGCTCCCTAAACCTTGAACCCTAAACTCTTGAAGCCCTAAATCTTCGTCATAGTTGGGGAACATTTTACATTTTTATGGGTACTTAAACCCAATAAGGAATTAAAGTGTACATTTTTAATCCTATCCCGACCATGAACCAGAAATCCTGAGCACGAAACCCCAAACTCCCGAACTCCCAAAGACTGAACCTGAGTCCCCAAACCCTCAGCTGCTATCAGCCTAGGTCCAGCCAAAGCTCCCTTTTTGAGCGCGGGTCTCAGAGCGTCGGGAATTAGGTTATATATCGCATTATGGGTAATGAGGGGTTTTGTCCATCCGCCCGAAAAACCTACTATTTTCCTTTGGTTTCTTGGTATAAACTCGTATATAGGGCTCTGATTAATTAAGCCCTTTCTCTAAGGGGCCTAGTATTAGGGGCCTTTGTTTGAACCGTCTAAAGGGGATGATGTTCATAGAGCAGGGGTCTACTTCAAGGTTTCTGTTCGGGCTTTGGAGAAGGCACTCAGCTGTGAAAACCCTGCTTGACAAGGGTTAGTGGATCGTCCTCATGTCGTAAAAACAAGGAGTTCTCCGTAGTACTGCATTGCGCTTTGTCTTGGTCTTTGAGGTGTGCATTACACTGTATAAACTCGCATACGTCTTGTTGCATCTCTCATGGGCTCCAGCTTCAGTTCTACAGGCCCGAGATCGTTTTTCTTCACCCTAGCTCAAAGCATCATGTCTTGGACGTTTTGGAGTGCATCGTGGCCATCTAACTCACAAACCAACAACAGTTGGGGTTCTTCAAAGTGGTCTACCGAAGAACAAGAACACATGGGATGACCAGCAGTGGGATGACTCATCACCCACTGGAGTGCCCTACGCTGAAGGGTTGCCGGAAGAAGTAAACAAGCCGGACAGAAAACACATAGACTCGAAGGAGGTGTATGGAAAGACGATGCTTAGAAAGGTCGCCCCAACGTCCTCGGCACCGAAATATCGTCTAGCAGGCCGTGATGTTTCAGATTTGCGGCTCACTGACTTGCTTTGGCGATGATGGAAGAACCATCACCTTCGTGCGCTTTCACATGGCCAGTATGTTTCGTTGGTGGTAGCGCGCAAAGCAGAATGGCCCTGGCACGCTGATGCTGGTCGCTGGATTCAGAATGGCGCTGGCATGCCAATGCTGTTCTTTAGAAAGCCTCAGGCAAAGAGCTCTTCCTTCTGCGACCCAAATCCGGCCCGAGCAGTGTGGCTTACGGCTGAAGCCACTTCGGATAGGAGGTGGGCGGTTACAAGAGGCACAGGTTCTTGCAGAGGGCTTTGTGGCGTGTTGTGTGCGATCTGATAATGCTTGTTGTTGTTTGGAGTGCAATGAAAGCATCTCCTACCAAAAGTCTTTTGATCCTGCAAGTCTCTCAAGACTATGGAACCCTAAACCTAAGCCCTAAACTCTTTTCCCCCGGGGTCGTGCGGGAACCACACCAATCCCAAGCACCAATCCTCTCATGAGCCCCTAAACCCCAAACCAAGAACGCAAAACCGGTAAACTCTAGATCTTCCCCAGCTCAAGCGGCCAACCAAAAACCGACTTCAAGCACCTAACTGGAATTTTCCGAATTCTTGGTTAGGGTTTAGGGGTTCCGCGGGTTTAGGGTTTAGGCTCTTCCCTCCCCTGCCTCAAAAAGAGCACTTGGGCTTAGAAGCCTGGAAACCCCCAAAAACTTGAAGCGAAATATTTCCCCAAAGCCTGAGTCTCCCGATTGCGGCCCCTCTGTGGACCTTTCCGCAACCTCACAATGCCCCATTTCAACACCCCATAGGACCCTTACAGGTATGACTCATGATTGTCAAGACGCCTATATGTGAAACTCTTAACCCTGCGTCTGATAGGCAAACGCTTCTATACCGTGGTGAGCCCTCCTGAGTGACCCTAATTGCAAACCCTGGTTAGGATCCCCATTGTCAGTACGATCCCTTTCAGGTAGGGCGTTTAGTACTCAGCTCGATATTACTTACTACGCCCCTCCCGAAACCCTAAGCTTCGCGGCTACGCCTTTAGCCCTTACCAAACTCTAAAACCCTTTAAACCCTAAACCCAAAAACCCCTCAACCCTAAACCAAAATTTTCGGGGATTCACTATGTAAATGAGGGCTCATAACATTGATACAGGTATAGATTAACCCTAAACCCTATAGGCCCTAAACCCGAAACCCCGGGCCCTAAACCCTAAACCCTTAAAACTCCCAACCCTAAACCCCCAAACCCCTAAACCCTAAACCCTTGAAACTCCCAACCCTGAAAACCTTGAAAACCCCAAACCCTTAACGCTTAAAACCCTAAGCCGGGCCTACATTACCTACTAAAGTTCCCGGAGCCTCAGCACCAGGCGAGATCCATGGAGCCTCGAAGAGGATCCGCACCGGGAGATTTCTTCAGGGTATACATATATCACCTATATATATATCTGTGATATACGTGTATACATATGTATATATATATATATCTCATCTTACATATTATATTGTATATATGTTTATATTATATATAGGGTTTGAAAGTTTGGTTGGCTCGGAGCATGTAGTTGCGTAGTAATTAGGGCTTTTGAATTTAGGGGTCGAGGGCTTATGGTGGGTTCAGTATGTGTTTTCTCGTTTTCACCAAGTACGTTAAAGACTTAAAGATCCATGTGTCTTTGTGGTCAGGGGTTGTCCTTTTTTCGCAGGTGGAGGCTTCAAGAGTTCTCTAACTGGGATTAATTTTGTCACCCAGCGTCCTAAACCTTGGTTTTTTGTTAACTATGCTTGCGGTTTCAGCTTATGTGAACAGTGGCGGGTGACATCTTCCTTACAGACCACCGTGACGATACTAATTGCAATTGCTACAGCAACTAGGCCATGAACGTGTGACCCTCGTTATGCATGAACAACGAAAACCAGATGGGTGCGTATTTGTATGTCTTCTTATGTACTTTATGTGCTTGTATGTACTTGCGGGTGTGTATTTTTATGTATGTACGTATGTTTGTACGTATGTATGTATGTATGTTTGCTTGTTTGTATGTATGCTTGTTTGTATTTATGTATGTATGTATGTATGTATGTGCATGTGTGCGTATAGTTTTAGATATATACATATATACACATATATGTAAGGAAGCATATAATACGCGCATCCCATCCTCACTTAACAATACTGCTTGATCTCAGCGGTGCGTGCTGGAATCCTGGAAGGCTACCAAGCCCAGGGCATACATGGCCAATGGTCCCGCTGGCCGGTCGAAAAGCTCCTGTTTGCTCGAGCTACATGGCAGAACCAAGTGCCGTGCCGGGAGAGGTGCTGCGTGTCTTCAACACTGCCGGGGGTGGCGCTTCTGGTGTTACCGGCCGAAGCGGGCGAGACTGTTGCCACATTAAGGTGACACCTCTGTCGGGCGTGCGGTTTTCCGGTGTGGTACCTTTCAGAGCACCACTGGTCCTGGGACCGGCACCGACCGGAAGCTCGCTTACATTGGCGAGAGGCACCTCGACGATGTGGGCAGAAAGAATGTGCGGCTGGATTGTTCAAACCGGGTTGAACTCAGGCCCTAAACCCTATAGAAGCCTTAGGAACTTTAATCTTCCCCAACCCCTAAGCTACTGGTGGCCTCCCGAAACCACAAACGACTAGCAATCAACACAATTCCTGAGGGTTCCTGGCTATACGTATACTATATTTATTATAAGATTGAAGAACCCCAAAGCCCCATTCTATAATCATTCACGCCCATATACTAATAGACCTTACACCCCAAATCCCGTAAAGGACGCCTTTCCAGTGACCCAATTCTAAATGCCCAGAATTGTTTCAAACTTAAAACACTTCCCAAGTCTAAATGCCCAGAAGAGCCCTGTGAGGCCCAGAGGATTCTCGATGAGATTGAGATCGAAGTCAGCCTCCAGCAGGAGCCGGCGCCAAAAGTTCATGCGTGTGTTTGGGGGTTTAGGGTTTTTGGGGCTTCGGGCTTTAAGGGTTTAGGGTTGAGGGTTTAGGGGTTTTGGGGTTTAGGGTTTGTTGTTTAGGGTTGACATGAGGTTTTTGTGATCAGGGCTTAGGGTAGGTGTAATGACAAGTCTTGCCGATACTACTGCTGCTCGGGTACTCTAGTTCTCATTGCTTTTGCCATGGTGTGTTGCCATCGTTTGTACTGCATGCTACTGCATCATCGTGCAGTACGCTGCACACTGTTTACATGGTCTATGCTTGCAAGCACGTCTACAACGCCACAAGGGCTATCATTCTAAACCGGATACCAGCCGTACACCCTAGATCCCAACGCATAATTCGCCAGCCCTAAGCCCTGAACAGTCTAAACCGACCCAAACCCTTGGAAAACCTCTTACTTGAGTCTTTAGACAACCCTCAGAAAGGCCGGATAAAACCCTCGTAGGTCCTTGTGGCACGCTGTTTTATCTTACACCCAAGCCATAAACCCTAAATAAAGGCCTAAATGGCCACACTTAAGTCAAGCATACTCCTCTTGATCATGGCTCCGGCCTTGCGAGGAGCAAGAGCGACTTCGTCGCCTGAGCGGAGATGCCTTTGAGGTACCCCACCGAGAAACCTGGGATGTTTCCTGGAGTTACATAGGGTTCTACAGGTATAGGGTGTTATGGAGTTCTATGGAATCCCACAGTCCGCAGTGTTCAACCGCGCAGATGGTAGGATTCACCCCGAGAATTCCAAATCAACCAGGGGAATAGTAATTCATACTTGATAGCAGGAAGGTTCCAAAAAGTTGTAGGATACTGTAGGGCTTGGTTTTTGACGGTTTTGTAGTAGAGAGTTTGCAGGGTGTTGGAGTGATTTGTGGTTACGGATCTACAATTGAGGCGTGCTCTGGGTTTCTTTCTGTGGTTCTTCCTGTTCACTGTTATGTCCCGGTGTTGAAACGGGACAGGTTCTAATGCTTGGCATGGAGGCGAAGGGCTGAGGTGTCATCCCATGAAACTTTGTTCAGATCTCGTGAAACCCTGCTCCGGAAAATCGCAGAAATCTATCGGTGAGAGAATGCATCACCCACATATGTTTATGCTTACGCCCAGTCGTGCTTGCACATTCACCGTTGCAGGTTCAGTGATACTCCTGTTTGCACATACATGCAAATTTATGTATGTACACATGCACTGACATACTACTACTTCCTGCCTGCCTTCCCCCTGTTTGCCTCCCTGCCTACCTACCATTCTGCCGGCGCTCTAATCGACCGATCTGAATGTATCTGTGACAGTCTGTGTATATAGGGATGTTTATATGTGTGCATATACATATATATATATATATATATATACACATGCATGCATACATACATACATACATATTACGTACATGTTATCATACTGTTTCCCGTACTGCATGCATGCATGGGCCGACGTATGTATCTCTGTGTGTTTGTCCGTGCGTCGGTCTGCCTGTCAGTTTGTCCATCTGTCTGTTTGTTGCCTGTCCGTCTGTAGGCGGATAGTTGGCTGGGCAGGGAGGGACGTTTGTAAGTGGGTATGCAGGCATTATTACTGTAACTAGTCTACGTACATGCATGCCGCGCATGCGCTACCAACAGATCTCTGCCGGCTGAGGAGCCCAGCCGCGGTCTCTCACCCAAGCCCTGGTTCCAGGAGATGTCGGAGAGGCGCAAGGTATAAACATCATATATGAACAAAGAGAAGAAGACTAGTGACAACAGGAGCCATGACAGATAACAGCTGAACTAAGCATATGCATAGCATGACCCAGACATTAACAGCAGTTTCAGTGATGGTGGTGAACAGGAGTCAGTCACACCACGGAAACTACAGATAAGAAGCGGGCCGTAACAGGGATAGTACCCTGTTCAACACCATTGTGGTATTCCTTCAGCCACATCACCTCCTCAGGAAAATCCCGGCACCACCGAAAGGTCCCAAATGCCCGAAGAACGGATTAACAAAAACTGGGAGCTTCAAGCTTTAGATGCTTTTGAGTTTTCAGTTTAGGATGGAGGGTTTATGCTTTAGGATTTAGGGTTTGGGACGTAGGATGAGGCTTTGGGAAGGGTCTGTGTATATATGTGTATAGAGAAAATGCCACCTGCCACATTGGCACATGGACACTGGCATTTCGGCTTTGGCCATTGCTTTTCTTGGTTTAGGGCTTTGGGTTTGGAGGGTTTAGGGTTTATTGCTCCTGCTCCTCCTCCTCCTCCTCTTACTACTACTACTACTAGCCACGCCCCCCCCTACCAACCACCTGGCGCCTCAACCCATCGTCATCGTCATCATCAACGAAAATTATACCTGCAGAAGATGCAGGGGCTCAGGCCCCCCT
>BGNK01007056.1:989-19309 GCA_003297005.1 Symbiodinium sp. clade A Y106
CGTCGACACGACCCGTCAACGTCTTTACCCCAATCCTGGCTGACAGGTTTGCTCTTTCCAACAAACGTCGACACGACCCGTCAACGTCTTTACCCCAATCCTGGCTGACAGGTTTTGCTCTTTCCAACAAACGCCGACACGACCCGTCACCGTCTTTACCCCAATCCTGGCTGACAGGCTTGCTCTTACCAACAAACGTCGACACGACCCGTCAACGTCTTTACCCCAATTCTGGCTGACAGGTTTGCCCTTTCCAACAAACGTCGACACGACCCGTCAACGTCTTTACCCCAATCCTGGCTGACAGGTTTGCTCTTTCCAACAAACGTCGACACGACCCGTCAACGTCTTTACCCCAATCCTGGCTGNGTTTGCTCTTTCCAACAATCGTCGACACGACCCGTCAACGTCTTTACCCCAATCCTGGCTGACAGGTTTGCTCTTTCCAACAAACGTCGACACGACCCGTCAACGTCTTTACCCCAATCTTACCCCAATCCTGGCTGACAGGTTTGCTCCTTCCAACAAACGTCGACACGACCCGTCAACGTCCTTACCCCAATCCTGGCTGACAGGTTTGCTCTTTCCAACAATCGTCGACACGACCCGTCAACGTCTTTACCCCAATCCTGGCTGACAGGTTTGCTCTTTCCAACAAACGTCGACACGACCCGTCAACGTCTTTACCCCAATCNATCCTGGCTGACAGGTTTGCTCTTTCCAACAAACGTCGACACGACCCGTCAACGTCTTTACCCCAATCCTGGCTGACAGGTTTGCTCTTTCCAACAAACGTCGACACGACCCGTCAACGACTTTGCTCCAATCCTGGCTGACAGTTGTTCTTTCGAATAATTGAAATCGACACGACCCGTCAACGACTTTACCCGTTGACCCCAGTCTTGGGTTGCAGGTTTGCTCTGTCCAAAAAGCGTCAACACGACCCCGCAACGACTTTACCCAAATCCTGGCTCACAGGTTTGCTCTTTCCGTGACAACATCGACACGACCCCAATGCCCAAGCCTGGCTGACGGGTTTGCTCTTTCCACGAAAACGTCGGCACGACTGCAAAGCTACTTTACCCAGTTTTGCTCTTTCTACGAAAACGTCGACACTACCCCACAACAACTTTACCCCAATCCTGGCTGACCGACTTTACCCCAATCCTGGCCGACAGGTTTGCTCATTCCAAAAAACGAACGACTTACCCCAATCCTGGCTGACAGTGTTGCTCTGTCCAAGAAGACATTGACACGACTGAACAACGACTTACCCCAATCCTGGCTTGATTGCCAATCGATTGCTCTTCCCACGAAATCGCCGACACCGCGCAACAACGATCTTTACTGCCACACAAATCACGAACCATACGTCTTCAGGCGTTCACCCGGTACGTAACCCTAAACCCTAAACCCTAACGTGGCTGGCATGTAGGATTAGCATGAGATTGTCAATGTCGAGTTGTCCCTGGAAGCGATGCCCCGGCGTATGAAGGTCTGTTGCTGTCTAGCTCTCAAGCCTAAGAGGGCTTTTAAAAAAAGAGGGTTTTTATAAAAACCCTCTCAAGCCTCTGTAGTGAATGGAAGGAGTTTCGAAAGCCAAAAGCTCCAGAAGCTGCTCTGCCAGCTTTGCTGTCTGAACTTGGACCGAGGTCCGCAGTCAGCGTTACCATGTTTCGCAGCGACAGCCAGATTTGCCACACCAGGAAGCACTTCAGAGCCCCCGGCTTCTGCTCCCAGGCTAGCTCGGTCTCGTCCATCTGTCATGTTGCAGCTGGTGACATGGGGAGCTTTCAGGCTTGACTTCAACCAATCATGCCCACCCACACCCCCACATACACATCACATGTGTGTAAGTATGTATGTATGTGTGTATGGGATACCAAGCTGTGAAATCAGATGCAACACGAGAACATGCGGCAACATACAATAGTAGGATGAATTGGAGACGTGCCTTAAGCACCATTGTATATGGCAATAGTATGATGGCATGGACTACACTAAACCATACAACACGCATCCCTATGCTACTGGTATTCAGGAAAGCAATGACATATGTTTGGGCTTCGGCGCCTGCTTGTGCAGATCGCGCATGTCCTGCGTCAGAGCATACTGGGCATCATCATCTACGCTGGGTACGTGTATTGCCTATTGTTGCCTGGCTCACAGAGCATTGACATGCCAGAATGCTGTCTCGAGATCTAGAATTATAGGACCTTAAGTCTATGTGCATCTACATAAAAATGTTGTTGTCACGATGTTCAGGTGTGCTTGTGCATGGTCTTTGGTGTCTGGCCGTTCTAAAGGTCGTAGGTGTTCCGCATGTCACTGTCGCTGCCGATGCTCCGGTCGGCATGACGAGCAGATTAATACTAAAATTGAAATCCTCAATGATCTGCCGGTTCAATAAGCACGCCCATCGTTAGCCAGTGCTGCCAATGCTGCCACTGGCTGCACCTGCAGCCCTGTAATATCCAGTCTTGATGTCACATCAGACCCTCTCCTGGAGGACGTGGCCGATCTCCTTCCTCAGCTACGAGTAAGCTTGCGAATGCAAAAAGGCACAATCTGTACGAGTAGGACGTGAAGTGCAAAGGTGACGGATTGAAACTGAGTGCCGCTCTCTTTTAGCTCCTCTTTACCGGCTTCGATGGTTGCAGACAGATCTTCGGTCATGAACTCCACCACCTGGGCCACTCGTCTGCCAGCAGTTGCGCCACTTCTCGCTGCAGTCTGTGTGTGCACTGAGCCGTCGGCCATGCTTCGAATCGTCTCCTGGTGGATCCCAAAGCTAAAAAGAAATCCCAGCCAAACCGCTTGGGCGGTCCATCTTCTTCTCGATCAGAAGGCGATCGAGGAGCGATTCAAAGATGCCGACGATATCTCGCACCGTCACGCTGACGACATCTCGCACCTAGTTGCAAACCACCAAAAGAATCGCCACTCATGTCCCACGAAGGAATCCCCTGAAGATCGTTAAGTGAATGTTCGCCCTCCTCGGCTCTTTTTCCCACCCAGGCCGGCTTTAGCTAAGAATCGCGCTTTCTGGAAATCCTGTCTCGGCACATGCCAGCGAAGGCGCAAACAGCAGAAGTCCAAGCGTTCCATGCATTCGGGACCGTGGAAAGCCTACGGGTTTCCAAAGGCACTGGAACAGATTTCAGGACCGTGGCAGGATCCCACAAGTCCGAAAAGCCGAAAATTCTGTCGGACACCCACCCCTTCACCCCTCCCTCCCCAAAAGATGGTCCAAATTGTCCCACTGCACGCAGAAGCCGGGCTTCAACGGGATCGAGGCTCGAGTTGGAACCGCATGGGGTGAACCCAAACCATAGAAGTTATAAATTTAAATGCTTTAGTCTACAGGAAGCCCAACGCTGATCGTGCAACAGGGATGTGCGCGCAGCACACCCCAGTGAGAGCCGCGGAATCCGGCCCCAAATGTCTGTTGCTCCGTGCACGAATCCGAATCTGCAATTGCATCTATTGAACCCATGAGGCTCGAGGGGTAGAACTGTAGGGCCCTGGCCACTGCCTCACTCAAGCCAATGGACTGGCGAGACGGATGCTCCGCGAAGGCCCGCTCGGTGAGTGCATCCTGGATGTCGAATGGAATGCTGCGCGGCTACGCTTTCTTGCGACATCAAGCCGGTTCCGGTCCTCAAGGTTGTGGGGCCTGACATCGCAGTCACTCGCAGTTATGCATCTTCCCGGACGTGGGACAAAAGCTGAGCGGTCAGCGACAAGGTCGCAACCGAGGCAAAATCAGGCGCGACCTTGCGCAGGGAACACGAGACTAGATCGGGGACCTACATTGCCAAGATGGTCATTTCGCTCGTGTCTATTCCAGGCCCTGGACCCAACGAGACTTTTCTTGCACGCTCCGACTGGCCTGAAAGGAACACGAGCTACAGCTACAGTACTAGTACCAAGCTGCAAAAAGCTGCAAAAAACGGAAAACAGCTTCTTTGGTGCTTTGATGCCTTTGATGAGCTCTTGCTCTGTGCAGTCGCGGGCCGGGACGAGGGATCCCTGTCCTGGACACGAATTGAGAGACTCATTGTTGCACACCGCTCCATGCTTCTGGCGAACCCGCCTGCTGTCGAGAGGTTCTTTGGCCGCCGGACACCGAAGACCTGAACATCCCGAGCGTGCGCACGCTTGAAACTCGATACTTCTTGAACGCACTGTGCAAGTGCAAGTCTGGATGTTGCCTCTCTCGAGGCTTTCCGGGCTTGCCGTTAGGCGCCGTGGGCTGCTGCTGCTCCTCCTGCTGTGGCTCAGCTGTTCGGCCAAGCTCCTGGCCAATTAATTAATGTCACGAACGAAATTGCGCTACCCGTGTTTCATTCACATCTGGATTTTATGGCCGGTTCTGGATTTTATGGCCGCTCGGCGTGCAGCATCGCCTGAAATACACTGCCGCGCCTTCCGGAGGACTTGATCGTAAATTTCTTGTGTTGCCGATCTTGCCACTTCTCCCTCCATTAGTTTGCCTCGGAGATGGTCGCTTCAAGCATCGCAATTTAAGTAATTCGTAATAATCATTCCTTCCCACATCGCACGACATGCGCATGTAGACAAAAGACATCCAGGACAATCGGAGGGCAAGCCATACGCAGTCTGCACTCTGCATTGAGCCACAACAGCGACAACATCGTGGTCCTAGTAAAGCAACAAAGCTAGGGCAAAGCGGACCTGCTGCGCGGAAGAGAAGGGGGCATCGGTCAACCTACATGCATTGTCCCGAAAGAACAACTCATATCTTTCTTTCAAGAATGGCATTCCTTGCCAGGTTGACAGCATGGTATCCGAGTCGTGCGTTTCCTTGTGACATAGCGCGTGGGTTAAAGGCCCGAAAGGTTGCAAGTACAATAGGCCTCTCTGCAGGCTCGATATGTGCATCTTCCCTGCCGTAGCTCAAACTCGAACCGGCTCCATGCCCCGACCTTGAAAATAGGCGACTGCCGATGTCTACTTGCGGAACTGACGAACAGGCTATCTGAAGTACGTGTTTTGTAACCACTTCGGCGGCAGCAGCTGCTTGTGGAAAGTGGAAAAATCGTGCAGTGGCGCTAAGCCTGCTAAGAGATCTGTACTACTTGCGGCGACGGCGTCTACTTGTGGAACTGACGAATAGGTTGTCCGGAGTCTGCAATTAATCTGTTTTTTTTATAACACACCTTTTTACCGGCGTCCCAAAGCTAGCGGTCCCAGTGCAGGCCCAGACCAGGCCGACTGCATACTACATTACTTAGGGCAGGCGGCTTGCAAGGGGCGGCTCCAGGGAGGAGTCTGCAAGGATGTCGCTCAGCAGCGAGGATTCGCTGTCGACATTAGCTGTGCCGCCGAGGGGCAAGGAGAGAAGGCTTGTAGCGAAGGCGCGGGCAGCCGCAAAGGACATCAAGGCTGACCAGCGAAAAGCAAAGGCTGAAATGGTGGGGCCACGGGAAGAGGCGGGCGCGGCTCGCGCACGGAGGCGCGCAAGAAGCTTGACAAAGGTTGCGGCTTCGGTGCTCCAGCGGCCACCGAGCTCAAGGGCCAGCACGACGAGCTTGCAACGGGCAGACTGTNAGGCGGGCGCGGCTCGCGCACGGAGGCGCGCAAGAAGCTTGACAAAGGTTGCGGCTTCGGTGCTCCAGCGGCCACCGAGCTCAAGGGCCAGCACGACGAGCTTGCAACGGGCAGACTGTCGGAGCTCAGGGTAGGTGCGCTCCTTGGGTTTGCGCGCAAATGCAAGCGCAGCGCCAGCTGTGCGGCCGGCAGCCCTGCGGTGGGCTCCAGAAGAAGTCAAGGGGGACACCAGTGTGGTACAGTATCGACTGCAAGTTGCGAGCCACCCCAAAGTGCTAGTCCGTTGGCGATGACCTCGATGCGGCGCTCATCTTGGCGGGCGACATCAACGTTGAGATCACGAAGCCGGACGTTGAGGGCAACCGTGGCTCCGGCCTCCCGGCAAACGCGCGCCGGCCGCGCGCTCGAGAGGCCCGCCCCTGGCACGGAGGACGCCTGACCGAGGACATGCAGCGAGGTGGTCCCCGAAACGGTCATGCAGTTGCCGGCNAGCGGCAGCGGGCAGAAGTCAAGGGCAGAGGAAGGCGGAGCCGGCGGAGGAGCAACACGCGGAAGAGCGGCGAGCTGAGTGACAGCTCAGGGGAAACTGGTCTGGAGGTGAAGACACTCGCACCCACTTGCGGAACGGACATTTGGCGGCGGCCCCATTTGCTGAACGGAATAGAACGGAGCAAACACAAGAACATTGCGGGCTTTCACTCACTTGGGCAAGGGGACTTGGACGCACGCCTTGACCAACCAAAGGCATTTAACGACTTTGGATTGCTAGCGCTTAAGGTTTTATAGGGGGCAGTGGGTTGCTCGGTGGTTTGGCCTGCTGGCAGTCGCTGCGCAACGCGCCATCGCCGCGTCGCTACTGGAACTCCCACTTGCGGGGGAGTGCAATCTCGCCGGGGACGCGCCTGAGCTGCATGAGGTTCTGGCTGATGTGCGCTGGCAGCTCCCTGTGCTTGGCAGCCGCCATTTACGCCGATGAGGCCCTGGTCGTGGCGCCTTTCCGTAGGACACGGTAGGTGGACGCTTTTTGGTGACTTCGTGCGACCGGAAAAGGGTGCGAAAAAAAGAAAAATTGATGATCTTTGGGGGTCGATTGCTTCCCGTTGGACGGTGCGTTCAAGGGTGTTACCGTACCGGTTCCGGTCGTGACTTATTTGCCTCCGCCCTAATCGTTGCGTTCAAAGCGGTCTAGCAGCTTCAGGAAAGGTTGGTTCGCCTTTCACCGCTGCTTACAGAGCATATAGTATCCCAACTTGTTCCCAGTTCCTAGCATCTTTTTGAAATGCATGCACAAGTTAAATGCCTTGCCGAGTCTCATGCGCAGCGTCCACTTGGTGATTACAGTGATTTCCAAGTGGTTGTTGTTCTACTTGGCTCCCCTAAAACACGGCGTCTACTTGGTGATTCACACAACATGCACGACCTTAGGACCTTAGTCGGTTTTCCGTCGCTTATGTTGACCCCTGCGTCGTATGGACTTTGTCTATATTTGCACTGACTTTTCTGACATACCGAATGCGCGGCGTCTGCGCAGAACCGTGTAACACAAAGATATTGCACCGACTGTTGCCCAGTACGTAGGCAATATGTACAAGCCGGAAAAAGGGAAATCATAAAATGCTGACGCCGTTCTTGAGATCGTTTGTTGCTTCTATTTACTTGGTAGCCAAGTGCGCATGACGACCTCGGTAGCACATGCGCTGAGGAAGCTCGGGGGCTTGGCTGCATCATGGGCACGTGCCTTGCCAATGCTGTGCTAACGTCACCCGAGTATCTGGCCGAACTGGCAAAGGCAGCGACACATTGACAGGACTTACCCCGAGTTGCTCCGGGCCCGCCGCTGCCGCCTTGTCGTCTTCGGCATTGAAACTGGGGGACGCTGGAGTGAGGAAACCGCAACACGCGTTCGTATCTTTCTTTAAACACAGCATGATTGTGCATCGACTCGGGTCTTGTGGCCCACATGTGCTGTAGCTTACTGGCTCAAAACGAGCTAGTCTTACAAGGCTGATTGCCAGGTAATCATTGGATTCTATGAAATAATTTCTTTTCCGGGAATCTGTCCCGGAATCTGACCGGGGAGCTTTGATCAAAACAATCTGACCCAGAATCTGACTTTTACCTGACTCGGAATCTGTCCGGAACCTGACCCGGAATCTGTCCAGGGAGGTGGTGCTACATTCAATCTGACCCGGAATCTGTCCGGGGAGACGGTGCCGAATTCAATCTGACCCGGCATCTGTCCGGGGAGATGGTGCTAAAGTCAATTCAATCTGACCCGGGATCTCCAGGCAGATGGTGCCAAATTCNGAGACGGTGCCGAATTCAATCTGACCCGGCATCTGTCCGGGGAGATGGTGCTAAAGTCAATTCAATCTGACCCGGGATCTCCAGGCAGATGGTGCCAAATTCAATCTGACCCGGTCCTACAATCTGACCCGGATGATTGGTGATTTCGGAATGGTGTTCAGAGCCGGTTTTGGCCCAATATGAAACATGAAGTCCTGTGGTCTTTGTTCGTAATGTTCGATGCCAGGCATTTCTCGTGGCCACCTTTCGGACCCCCGGTCAGATGGGTCAGATTTCGGGCTGTGGTCGTGTTCCCGGTCAGATTGCGAGCCCGGTCAGAGCTTCTGGGTGAGATTTCGGGCCTCGCTCAGGTTCCCGGTCAGATTCCGGGTCAGATTTCGGACCCGTCAGATTCCCGGTCAGATTCCCAGCGTTTTTCTGGGAATCTGACCGGAAATTTGACTGGGAATCTGAACGGGGCCCGAAATCTGACTCGAATCTGACCGGGAATCTGACCGGGTCCGAAATCTGACCCGGAATCGTCTGCAACGACGGGGCAAAACTCATGGCTTCCACCGTGCTGCGTGCCGGTGCTTCTCTATTCACTGCGACAAATTCTCTGCAGCCGCTCATGCGCGCGGCACCCAAACAAATGAGCCAACCAACGTTTCACGCAAACGCATGCACTCACTGCTACCCAACCATCCTAAACGCCACCCGCACTGCATCTATGAAAACCGACCCCCAGCAGATTTCTGCGTGCCAGGTCACCTCGGTCAGATTGATTTACAGATTGCAACTCAGATTGCTTCTCAGATGTCAGTGCAACAGCAGACCACCCCGGTCACGTTGCCGGACACATTGAAACTCAAATTCCGCACAGACTTAATTAATTGATCGCACCCCAATGATTACCAGGACTTAGCCTTATAAAGCTAGTCAGCACAAGAGTGTCTGTGCCACCTGATGGGAAGGCATTCCTGCTGAACGAGTGTCTGTGAGTTCCGTGACGTGGTTCGCTTAACATAAGTTCCCTGCGCGTAACCCCGCACGGGGTTATGAGCTCAAGGCGCACGCCCTACGCATAGATTCAAACAGGTGGCATGGCAACTCTAACTACCAACACCAGCATCAAAAAACTTCCCGAGGGACATGCCGACTCTGATTCATGGACATACAGTTTGTGCGCAGAGTTTTTTTTTTGTCGCGGACCTTTTTGCGACTGGAGTTCGGCGGTCTCAGGGCAGGAAGGAAAGACTGCAGCTACACGCTTTTTTTTGCGAGGTCAGCGTCCTCCACGCCCGAGTCCAAGGCTGCAGCTCACTGATGCGGGGGAAGACGACTGGCAAGGTGTTGCGCGCATCTCCTGATCTGGCTGTTGCACCATCATACTTGCGTGAGTTGGAAGATGAAAACGTGGCATTTGCTGATTTGCCTACCATGCTGGATCTTGGCATGAACCGCGTAGACGTCCGCCTATTTGCAGCCATTGTTGGCGCATGTCCAAAAAACATCAAAGGCCGCAGAGCACTTGAAAACGATACAAGCGCGGGCTGCTTTCGGATGTGGCAGACAAACATTGCGAGTGTTGGATGAACGACACAAGCACGAATCCACACATTCGGCTACAAAAGCAGATTTCATGGCATCTTTCAGATTATGTCGTCATCAGATGGGTGCGGGAAGGCACAACCTGACAACGCCAGAGAGTCGTTCTTGGCGCCCCCCTCGGATCCGCAGCCTTTGCGCGACATCACCTGCAGGAGAAGCGCCGCCAGCACAACACCCTGCTGCAGCGCATCCCGGCCCTCACCGACTTGCAGTTGGCCTGGCCTGGTTTCTCCAGCTGTTCTGCGCCTCCCCTTGCGCCAACTACCTCCTGGGCCTCCTGGCAGGACTCCCTCCCCGCACTGCTTGCCCGCCTTCCGACCGAAGCCGAGCAGCTACTCGCCAGTTTGAGCTCACCGCACGCCGGCATGCCCTCTGCCCTCGCAGCGGCATGCTCCGAGGCAACCGCGGTCCGACAGCCAGGTTCCCCGCGCCGCTCCTCTGCTGCACCGGCCCCGCAGCTAGCTCAGGCCGGTGAGGAAACCTTCCGTGGATGGCAACGCGCCGCTGCTTCCGCTTGTGACGAGCGCGCTTTCGAGACGCGCCTTTCTCAACTCGATCCCCTTCTCGAGTGTTGATTTTTTCGTAAGTAGGACCCCATGCGGCCCGTGCCTTCACATGCCTTCACAGCGTTCCCCACGTCCCCTGCCGTTGTCGTGCCGTCGGCGCACCTCCGGGTGCTGCTGCTCCGAAACCTCCGGCTCCCCGTGCCTTGCGCTCACAGCATGTGCTCCTGCCACGGAGGCCTGGACCAACTCGGCGACCACAGTTCGTCCTGTGCCACATCCGGCTTGCTTGCCTCCGGAGCTCTTCCGCTGGAGCACGCTGTTGCAGAACGTTCGGGTTGGCGACATGAACATCGATGTGCCTGTCAGTGACGCACGTCGCATTCAGGTAGTCGCCAATTTGCCTATGTGGCACGGCGCCCAAGTCGCGATCGACGCAACGATCGTCAGCCCGGTCACCCGAACCGGCTCCGCGCGGGGCGCGGATACCCGCCCCGCAGCCGCCGTGCAGGACGCAGCCAGACCCAAACTAAAAACCTACCCCGAGCTCCAGGGCGCCAGACGTGCGGAGCTCGTCGTACTCGGGATCGAGGTTGGCGGGCGCTTCAGCACTGAAGCCGCCTCCTTCCTGCGCCTCTTGGAACCACACCGTGCCGCCAGCGTCGTGGCATCGTTGCGAGCGGCTGTGCGCAGGCTGGGTGCAAAGGTGGTCCGGGATGCTCGCTGTTGCTGCGATGCGAGCTTACGCGCCCCGTGGTTCTGGCGACGGTTTGGTAGACCGCGTCAGGGCAGAGAAGGCCAACCGAGAGCGTAAAGCCTCGAGCGGAGCAGAAAAGCGAGCCTCTTATGAGCGCTAGAAGAAGGACAAAACGACGAAAGCGTCATCGACTAGAGACGTTAAGATGAAGGACGACGGCGAAGAGTTCAACGACTTCGTCGACGACAACTTGTTTTTCGTCGAAAACCTTAGTATCGAAGATGGCGATGATGGACGTGCCGGAGTTGGAGAAGATCACCTACGTTTTTCTCCACCGTCTCTTTGCAGTTTTCCGACCGACCGGTGGATGGCACTATGAAAAAACACCGCGACGAATTGATCGCGCTGATGGGCTGCGTTGCCAAGAAGGACGTCGATGGTGCACAAGCGGCGAACATGCTTGAGGCAGTTCTGAACCTCAAGACTGTGGACCCAGAGAGCTTCGGGAAGGAGTATCTCGAGCAGTCTTGGAGGGCCGCTGCATCATGATGCTCTCATGGAGGAGCTGGACGCAGCCCATCCAGAGTTGCCTAAATTCGGGCAGCCTAAGAAAGGCGCCGAAACAAAGAACGGACCTCGAAGAGGCCGTAAGGCAGACCGAGAGCAGCCCAACGAGCCACAGCGCTCGAGAAGCGGAAGACAGCAGAGGAGCGTTACGCCCTCTAGAAGAACGGCGAGGAGCGCTACCCCGCCAGAGGATGCGAGCGATGACTGGTGTGACATCACTGAGAGCGACATGGCCCTCATCTTCGTTTCCCTGTCCGACCTCACGCAGGATCAGCGGCAGGTGCTGACGTCATTGATGTCACATCGGGACCACGTGCTAGCAGACTACCGCCTTGCCGAGCTATGCGAAATCCACCTCGAGATCTTCTGCACGACCAAGACTACCGTCGACAATCCTCTCTTCGCCTTCTGGTCATGGTGGCCGCAAGACGTTCCTGGTGATTGACGAGGGCTACCTGGATTGTGATGAAGGCTACTGGGTCGAAGACGAGGAGGATGGCACAGAAGGGTTCCTCGAAGCCAATGGAGACGCCTTCCTGGGTCTCTGACGAAGAGAGCTATTCATGGTTCCAGCGACGCTTTCAAGGTCGCAAGATGAAGCGCGGATTCCAAGGCCGCCGCAAAGCAAAGGAAAGGGCGGCAAAGGATCCACTGGAAAGCGTTTTTTTCAAAAGGAAGAAAGGCAGGTCAAACCTTGCCGATGGTCAGACAGATTCATGGCAGCCAGATGGACAATGGCAAAAACAGTCAATGGCAAGATCAGTCCTGGGATGACTGGTCCTGGTACGAGTCTGAGGAGTCCTATGCCCTATGCAGCCAAAGGAAAAGGCAAGTTTGGCAAGATTGAAAGGATGGAAAGTCCGGAAACGATGGACAAGCCTAACTTGCAGATTCTGCCCAGAGCAGCACCACAGCTGCCACGACTTTCTTATACTTTCTTCATCGAGCGCTTCCACGTTTTCAACTTTTCTTTCATGGCCACCGAGGACAACATCGACAAGATCGATGAAGCCTTCATCTTTCAACCCTTGACGCCAACCGCGATGGTGTTGGACCTGGGATGCACGAGAGCTATGGCTCGGAGAGTGGCCGCGCAGGACCTGATGAAGTACTGCGATCAGAATCCGAACTGTGTGGCATTTGGTACACCATACCGGAGACTACGTCTCAGTTCACCTTTGCCAACTCCGAGTCGACCAAGTGCAATCAGAAGTTGATCGTTTGCATGTACGACCGTGAGTACGCGGTTCAGTCAACGGAGTTTGACATTGTGGAGCAAGGGCATGTTCCGATTCTCATGTCATTGCCACAATGCTTTTGCCCAAGCTTTCAATTGTCAATGCACAAAGTTCCGTCGACCGGCATCGGGACTTGGAGAACTTGAGCCCCTCGCATGCACTCCAACTGGCAGCAGTGCGAACTCCAAAGTTGAAAATCACTGTGTATCTCGCTGACCTGCGGATCTTAGTTGTCCTATGGTCCTATCTGTGTGCAAGCCAAACCATCAAGAAACCATGGCAGCGGCTCGTAAGCATGAGGACGAGTGTGCGGCGAAGTTTGGTCAACGCATACATTGCGACTTGATTGGCCCCATCAAAGCCAACTTGAAGGGAGAGGTGTATGCTTTCATCACGCATGACGAGGCCACAGGTTACCCCAGCGTGCGTCCATTGCGTTCCTTAACGGCGGTGGAGACTGCAGCAGCTTGGAACGACATGTACAGTGGTCTGAACCCACCCGTGCTTTGTTGTCGTACCGACAATGAGGGTGGATGAGGGTGTATCTGAGGCTGAGCTCGATACGCAATGATGCGCAGTTGAACGCAGCCAGACACAGGCCGCAAACAAATGCGCGTTCGGAACGTTTTTCATCGAACTCTTGCTGAAGGCATGTGCTCGCTTATGTTGATACGAGGACCACCGGATGTGTTTTGGGAATTCTGTTTCGCAGCCTTCGCGACGTTTGCCCGGACTCCGACCGCTGATGGCGGCCCATCTCCATTTAGGCGTCCAGACTCGGCTGCATTCTCGACGGCTGTGTGCGACGCATGTCCAAGCCTGCGTGTGCAGCCCAATTGGTGCGGAAAAGAAGCATGTTGGAAGTGCGGCGCGAAGAGCAAGCGGAGGAGCACCAACACCGGCGCGTATCAGGCGACGATTCGGCCGACGTGCAGGACGTCTGCCTGCTGGCTGGCAGTTGCGTGTCACCCTCGCCGTCCAGCAAGATACTGGTGCTAGCATAGCACCACAAGACCCAGCAGCGGCCCTGCGCCACACAATATAGTCCGGCAGCGGAAAGGGACAAGGCTTGGCGGGTTGGAAGCCGACAACATCAGGCGTCACGGGCGAGTACAGTAATTATAGGGCAGGAGGGCAAGAGCCCCGAGGATCCCCGAGATTGGAAGCGTTGCCTCGCCAGGCCCTCCGTTTCCGCACTGCTGAGGATTCCACATTCCCCCTCCGCCGTTGCGACTTAATGTTTGCCCGTGGAGCCTTGATGCTGGAGCAAGCAGCTGACGCAACGATTCGCCGGCCTTCCGCGAGCACAGCAGCGCCAGTGTGGTCTCGCGGTGTGGGCAAAAGGTAGTAAAAACTACGTGAGGCATCGTCGTGAGGCGACGAGACATGTTGGAGGCGGCCCTGGCTGCGAGCCGCTGGCATCTCGCTTTAATTTCAGGCCGGGTTTACGGCTCCTACATGCCCTAACAGGCAAGCCGGGCATCAGGCAGCGCGAGTCACTAAAGTCGGGTGGAGTCGACATGGCTGGCGGGCCGCCGGTACGTTCGGGGAAAGCCGACGAGTTTCTGGCAGCTGGACGCCTCAGGGCTGGCCAGTGACTTGGCAAAGAACAAAACCAACCGAACGGCGGCAACAACACAAAACGCGACGCGAAAACAAGCGAAGTTGGCACAGGGGCGTGGGAAGGGCTGCAACAATGCAGAGCCCAAGGAACCAAGCAGCTGCCCCCGCAACGCGCCAAGGCCAGCAGCAGGCAGCGGCCAAGCCCTAGTCACGTCGGAAGCAGCAAACAGTGTTCGAGGAACAGGCCCTTCTACACTGAGCTCAAGCTACATCGATTTGTCCTTCACATTCTGCCCAACGCTTTGACAAATTTGACAACGGACCAGCTCATCTCCAACTCCACGCTTGTTGGGTAAGAAAACCGCGACATGCAATATGTATCATATCCGTAAAGTACATAAACAAATCATCACCGTCATTGAGTCATGGTAAACTTCGAAAACAGCCTGTGCCACATCAAGAAGGCTTGTGGCGTATTTTCTAGGGAAATCGGGATCTTGTTCTGCATGTTACACCAGTATGTTACACCACTGGCAATTAGCCTACAACTAACACAAAGGAAACTCAGAGTGAACAACAGGAATCTGCGCGGCATCTGCGATGCGACGAAGGCAACCGGACCCGCATGCCGGGAAGCAGCGGAATGATGGCCCTTTTGGATGGCATAAAGCACCGCTTTCAAATCTGTCGCGGAGGGAGCGTGTGAATCCGATTACAGCTTGCCAAGCCTCCACTACGTGTTTCTAGGTGTGCTCCGGTTCTTAAGTTGTATAGAGTTACAGACGGTAGTCCTGCACAATTCGGAAAGCTGTGCCTTCCATCTGTTGGACCTGCTCCCTCGGTCTACCGAAGAGTGGAAACGCGCTCAGAGTCAGACTGGTCCGACACAGCTCGCTGATGAGTATGGATCATCGTGCAACTCACATCCTCCGCCTCGTGCAGTCACTCAACCGGTCTCAGAAGTACTCTCACTCCAGGAAGGTCTTGCGGCTCGACAAGCACCCAGGCCTACCGGCTGCGACTCAACTGACAAGTCTGAGAGGAGAGCTCAGCACTGCGCTCCAACCGCACGTCACCCACAGAGGAACCCCACCTATCCGTCGCGCGAGCTTCATGAGGAAGGAGGTGTCGGCCGGTCCGATGAGCTTCTGTCCCAGGCCGAACTGTGCGAGAAAAAACTAGTGACTAACTGACTAACCGGTGCTCCAGATCCAACAGTCAAAAACAACATTCCCGCGCCTTTCGCAGACCGATTTCTCCGATGGCACCCCAGGGCACGGTGGTTGAGTACTCATTGATGCCTTGATGCCTGTCCGCATCTGTCAGCTGTCAACCCTCATTCAAGGTCTGAAGAAGCGGCGGATCCAGGACGGCCTCTCCCACACAGGTTTATCGACCATCAAACCACTGGCCCTTGTTCCGGGTCCTTCACCGCTTCAGCGCTTAAGCCCCCTCTTCAAGCGAGAGGTTGCAGGATGCACGACTTTGGCCATATCAAGCCGGTCCTGAGCCTCCTTGGCCCATGTACACGGAGATTGAGGAGAAATGCACAGTTTCGTTGATGGTCGTGGCTGTGCTGAGCCTCGCAAGTCGAAAGCCACCCGCCCGCCGGAAGTTGGCCGCCGCGTGCGCCTTGCTCCCGAAGGTCTGGAAGACCGACGCGCTGACGGTGTACGTTGCCTGGCGGCCTGGCGGTATCAACCCTGGCTCCTCTGAAGTGTGACGCGCAACGGCCGTAGGCGCCTGAACCAGTATCTCCACAGGATGGGCAAACTGTGGGCATCTGTCGTGGCAGGCTGTGAAGCACGCTGCTTCACACCAAAGCCGACTTCTCCCTGAGATCATTGCAAGCCACAAGACACAGGATCCGGTGACTTCAACGAGGCCGGAGCTTTGGCTGCAAAATGTTCACCACCTTCGCCTTCGCTTTCTGGCTTCCTGCACGTCGGACTCAGCTGAGGCGAGCTGAGGCGAGGCAAGCTTGCGCTGCTCATCGCTGCCTCTGCAGCCGACGCACCGGACAGGAAGGCCCCATAGTTGAGGAACCTGTGCGAGTCACAGCTTTCCTTCCTGCACTAGCTGCAAGCAGCAGGGCCTGGAGATATGTTGGCCGTCTACCGCATGGTTCGTGACGACGTCTATGCACATGCTTCGGGTGGGCTCCTGCTTCGCTGGTTCAGTGCTTGCATCTGCAGCATGCTCCCATACACGGCCCGACGGTCACTGTCCTCCAGCTGCGGCAGACCACATCCAGGTTGCTGACCTTACAAGAGGATGTTTAGAAGTCTCGGTTGCAATCGCCAAATAAGCCCTGACGGTATTAGATACAGCCCAGCAAGCCAGAATAAACAAACCTAAACCCCAAAGCTCCAAACCGCATAAGCCCGAAACCCTCTAACCCTACTAAACAAAGACAACCCTCAGAGAAGTGCCAAAAGCAAGGTGACGGTTTCGCTGGCAGCCCTCTTCCGCCTTCGACTCCGCCGCGCCTCGCGGAATGGGGTTCCTACAAGCGCACAATCATGACCGCGGGTACTTTGAGGCCTTCGAGCTTCAGGAGTTCAGGGCGGGGTGCTCCTGTAAGGACCAGGGGCCTCGCAGCAGGGCAGCAGAATGCAGCGCCATGTGCATGAGACGCACTGACAGCAGCTAGCGGAGGCAGGGAGAGGCAGGTGCTGCTTGAGTGTGAGTCTTCAAGCTGCCTTTAGCAAATCAGCAGGACGCTAGTCGTGATTGTTTGAGCAGCGTGCCAAAACGGCTGCGCGCCAAGACTGAATCTCTGCCCTCAACGCATCAGGCTGTCGCAGTTGGTTTCATGACCTGCTGGATGTCAAGTAGCTTGTTGAGAATTCGCCTCGGCCCCGGCCGAAGCGGTCAGAGGTTCCGACAGGGATATAAATTGCACTCTGCGCCAGGCTGTGCTCAGAGTCATGCATACTTAGGACTTCTGATTCCGTTCAGTCTTTCACAAGCAAATGCCTCGCGCTTCTGTTTTCGGACCGGAATGTCCGGAGAAAGACATCTTTCCTGAGCTTTGATCGAATGCAGATCCAAACCCCTTAGAGGGCTGGAATCGATGTTCCTGTGAGCCGCCTCAACAACCTTATCGTTTCTTCTTCTCATCCTTTTTCCAAGCAAAACCACGCTCCTGACAGAGGCCCGGCTCGGCGAATTCAGAACGAAGAGGCGCGGGGTTATCACAGAATCAGCCGTTTTGCTTTGCCACAGAGCTGGCGCTCCCCGGGTCCGAGGGCTTGACGCGCTTGTGCTTGCGCTGCTCAGCCAAACCACACGCTTGGATGGCTCAAGTTGCGAAGCAGTCGATCGAACATCAGGATCGTCCCGGAAGCGTTTTTTGCGCTCAGTGCATCTGACATCACCTGCTCACAAAATCGTGCTGCCTGATCAGAAGGCTTCAGGTGGCAATGTCAACGTGAATTGCGCTTCGCCCTAGAAAGCGGCTGTGTGTCATGCAGAACTCTTGCATCGCAAGTAGAGCTGACAAAACATGAAAAATTATAAAGACCAGATTGCATCTTGCCTGGATCTGCTTCTGCTGCTGCTCAACGCTTCCCCCAAAAACCTGCGGGCGCAGGCGGCTCCGCTCCGGTTGTTCCGGTTGTTCCCCGGGTTCGTCGTTTCGTCGTCTCAGTCGCGGAATGCCGACCCCGCGGAACGGCCGCCGCTCCGGGGCCTTTTTGTTGCGACTGCTGAAAACGGATTCTCGCTGCGAAGCGCACCCGTTGAACCAACCCATCGCCAGATCAAAGAAGGCGAGACATGCGATGGCATGGCCTCAGGAGGGGCCGGGTAAAGGAAACGTGAGTTCAACCGCCATCGTCTTCTGATGAGGAGGCAAGGTGAAGAAATGCGATCAACCCTAATTAAACCCTATGTGAAGCTGCAGCCATTAAGAGCGGGTTGCCCCCGTGCGTCCGGGAGCCAGAGGCAGCCTTGTGGTGGTTGTGCTCAGCTTTCCGGGGTTGGCAAATGTAGGCTTACGCAGGTTATGANTTGCCCCCGTGCGTCCGGGAGCCAGAGGCAGCCTTGTGGTGGTTGTGCTCAGCTTTCCGGGGTTGGCAAATGTAGGCTTACGCAGGTTATGACGCCCAAAGGCTTAATAAGCACGACCGTGGATAAGGTCAGTGCGTAAAAGCTTTGTGCTTCATTGAGCCACTTCGCGACAGGAGTTCCTGGCTAAGTGAGCTGGGAAGTTTGAAGGGCTCTTGGTGCAGCGTCGAGCACGGGCGCGCCCTGATCCTGGGGTCGTCCCGAACCCTG
>BGNK01007057.1:2358-20950 GCA_003297005.1 Symbiodinium sp. clade A Y106
CGTAAGTAGGTGGTGCAAAACGCACCATCAAAACTCAACGTGTGCAGATTCTAAGTCCGCGACTTGCGCGGCTGTTTCTGGCACGAGTTTAGGACAGGATGAGGGTCTAAGTCCACACGCGGGTCCCAAGTCCCACGGTCCGAAGAAGCCTTGCTTGGTGCAAAACGTGTGTTTGGTCTTGATCCTGGAGTGCTTGCTACACCCTAAACCCTACATCTTAGAGCCCAAACCCTCACTCAACCCTAAACCCCTAAACCCAAAAACCGTAGACCGTAAACCCTGAACCCTCAACCCTAAACCCTACATCTTAGAGCCCAAACCCTCACTCAACCCTAAACCCCTAAACCCAAAAACCGTAGACCGTAAACCCTGAACCCTCAACCCTAAACCCTAAACCCTACATCTTAGAGCCCAAACCCTCACTCAACCCTAAACCCCTAAACCCAAAAACCGTAGACCGTAAAGCCTGAACCCTAAACCCTAAACCCTAAACCGCAGAGCTGCTGTTGTATGCAGCTTGGTGGGTTGGAAGCGACTTCTGGCTCTATCACATGCAAAGTTCTGCTGCAATCCACAAGGTCAGCACGGTGCATCCACTGGGATCCCAAAGTGCCTTGTTTTCAATCGAGCTTGAGTAGGCTCCTCCGTGGCAGATTCGCAGATGAAACTCCAGGCTAGCTGTAAACTCTCACGCTCCGATGCCCGTTCTAGTCATGCAGCTTTCTCATCTGTTGCACAGGTCTGGACATGACACCGAGTTCAAGAGTCCATTCCAACTCCCTCAGCCCAGCTAAGTCAAGGATTTCAGGCCATACTACGAAGCTTGAGCTTGAGCTCGGGGTTTAAGCTTTTAGGTTTCGGGGTGCAGAGGATCACCTGCGAATTCCGCTGCATGGGCAACAGATCTGCGTGCCTTAATTGTCTCAGAAATCGGGGTCTCATTTTGCACTTGTCTTGAGCTTTTGCCTTTTGAGGATGAAGGGCTCAGTTCGAAGTCCCATGTTTCCTCGCTCTGTGAGACCCTTGTTGTGCCCATGAAGGCAAAGCACACATTTCGACCTCAACCCCCAGTGCATTAAGCTTGCAATCAGTCCCATAAGTGGCACTACATCAACTGTCATAGTAGTGCTGCTACTACTGTGTGCTTATATAAGTCTCGATTCTATCATCTCAAACCGCAAAAACAGCACCCTAAGCTCTGTAATCCCAAAGCCCGAATCTAGGCTAGCATCACACATATAGGCTAGCCACTGCGTGCTGGTTACAGGGCTTTGCCCCAACTTACACCCACAACCCCTGAATCTGCTGTCCCTTCAATCCGAACTAGACCTTCGAGCGTCTGTTCCCCTGATTCTGGGACCCAAGGCTGGCGTTCAGCGCCTCTTCTCAGCGTGCTCTGAAGATATTCATGGAGACTCCGAGATGTGGAGGCTACTGTGTAGCGTTGTTGAATGGAGCGACATTGAGGGCAGCTATGGGCTTAGGGGCTCGATGGTTTAAGGGTGGTCGGTGTGTCGGTGTGTGTGTTTGTGTACACCCTGATTCTAAGCTAAAGGTTCTGGCGATGACTTGCGGATGTCAATCTGTTCCGAGCGCAAGGGATTTCCATCTGTTTCGAAAGCAGGGGGCAGCAGGGAGTCCACAGTTCTGCTGCCAACGAAGACGGCTGTGGATACTCCGTGAAGCAGATTGGGACGCCAATCTGTGTACCTGCAAGAGTGCTGCGCAGTTTGTGGATCGTGGCAAAGGGGCTAAGCCAAGAACCCCATAACATGCTCGTAATGAAGTGCGAATGTAGCTCAATCTTGTCAGGATATCCACGACACTTAGGAAATTTCTTCACCGTCGTCGTCGAGTTCTGGAGAGTAAGGGCATAAGCCGATGGATATGGTCTTTCGCCACTTCTCGGTGTGATGGTCTTGTTGCCAGTCGGCGAGGGCTCCGATTTGGAGCACGCCTTCTTCCGCAATACGGAACACCAAAGTAACCGGTCAGGCTACGCTTGATGAGCAAAATCTTGCACCATGGTCAGGCAGTGTCTCTCTCTCTCTCTCTCAGGTACCGCCTCAGGTGTGTCACGACACAAACCGGACTGCCGCATTGAACTTACGCCCGAGTTCAATTTGCCAGCCTCGTCCACAGACTTTCAGGATCCGAAGAAACGTCAGCAGCGCCGAGTTCCACCTGCATCTAAGGCACCAGGTTCCATCGGCCGTCGAGCAAGGGACAAGCCATTCGGAGGCTCCAGTGTTGATAGGATGGAAATGGGCGGTGCTTTGGATGCCGTGCTAGCACAGGACTCTGTTGAAGAACAGGAAAGATGTTGGGATTTGCAGCATGCTGTCTGGTCAGGCTAGCTGAACCCTTTGCGGCCCCACGACAGGCATCGGACCCCAGATTGCGTGAGAGCAGCCAGCATCTTGAAACTGAGCATTTGATTGAGAGAGATGCTATCGGCGGAGCAATGTCTGTCAGACTTGTCAGTTGGGCAGAGCCGCTGAAGATTATGCCGAATCATCCGGATGTGGTCGAGAGGAATGCCAGGTACCCCGCTTCTATCGGACCCTATCGCGAAGCTCAGATCAAAGAGCCTCCGATCATGGAGTGAACGTTTTTGGCGAATGTGATGCAGGCATACACAGGCAACAAAGAAACTCTGTTTTCGCATGCAGCCTGTGTGGAATCCAAACAACACATGTTTTGGATCCATTACCTTCGGGAGCCTTTCAGTACCAAAGCAGACGATTCCGCGGTGCATCGATACACGCCGTTCTTTGCACATGGTACTAATACTGCAGGAGCCGAGGGAATCATGAACAGCTGCTATCTTGCTCCCGCCACCCTAGCAGACGGACCAGGTGCAGTCGGACATTACAGCCAGGCCACCAACTGGTCAGATCAGGGCAGTTTGCAGCAGATTTTTGATCGAGTCGTGCAATCTGGCAAGTGGCAATGTCCAGTCATGATTCATGGATTTGTTAAAGCTAAGCAACTGAAGGGGAAGCTTTGAGAGACGTCTCAGGGTGTACCTGCAAGTGAGATGGCTACCAGGCTAAGCCAAGAAACCTGGCATGTCGATCATTGTTTCTTTTCAGTTCGAGTGTGGTTACCTTTGCCTTGTACAGTAACAACACACAGCAAAGCCTTGGGGCCAGACAGGTACCGGAACCCCTGAAAGCTTCATGCTTTCATGATACATCAAGCAGTGCTTGATAACCAACAGATGAGTGGCTGCGAGATGGATGCCTAAGTGTGTGTGTGTGTGTGGGTATGGGTGGGTGCGTGCGGGCGGGCATGCATGCATCGGCCGGCCGGCCGGCAGGCAGGCAGGCAGGCGGGCAGGCAGGCAGGCAGACAGACAGACACACACACACAGAGAGCTTGGGAAGCAAATAAAGCTTTGCACGTCGGAGCACGCTGTCTCCATGTCTGTACATGCTAATCCACAAATCTCGGCGTCGGCTTCTTCGCAGGCGGACTTTGCGCAAACCCCATTGCCCTGGCATGCTTGGCACTTGGATTGGTACTAGTCGCAGGCCTGAGATTTTGCTTAACTTGGATTTACCGGCTTAGCTTGCAGCGCATCAAAGGAAGCTGCGCAAAATCTCGGATGCTCTGGAGCAATCTTGCGGAAGGCGTTGGGGAGTGTTGCATGAAAGCACCAATCCTTTAACTCAAAAGTCCTGTGGCGAAAAATCCTATCCCAACTTTGCAATCTCGGAAGACGTGCAATTTATACCTCCAGCACCCGGCCCCTCGACATTCCCGTGCAGCCAGGCCTCTTCTTTGCGAGCATGGCCTGGGAAAAGCTATGCTAGGACTTGAAAGGCTCCCATGATCGCAAACTCTCAAAAGACCGAGCCCTCCAGCGCATGCATATGGGGGAAGGGGTAACCATGTAAAGTCAACGTGTTCACATCCCTGAGCCATCTGTTGCAGAGGAAGCATGTGGTAAGGTATTTCGAGGTTTATAGGGTCTTGTGGTCGGGCTTCGAGTGCCTAGGGGGTTTGAGGTTGTTGTTAACAAGCCACTGCCCCTGTACTACCCTCCCTTGCAAACTCTATGAGCAGAGGCCCGGGAATGTGGCCTGCAACTGCTGACGCTTTTCGTCCAGTAGCGGGTCATGCTGACGGGCGTCCTGTCGAAAGTGCCGCCGCTTTTCTGCGTTTCACTGTCTGGGAGCATGGACTCCAACAGTTCGGAGAGCTCGGCATTCAGCACCAACCCCGAAACTGAAAACATTCCCCCCAACCTGATCGCCAATCTGCTACGCCCTGAATCGAGATCCCAAGACCTAAATCTGAATCATAAGACGCTGACTTTAGCTAACTCTATATACCGCCTGCGGGGCTTCTGCCGTGCCGACGGTTCCTGGCAACCAAGGATGCTTTGTATGGGTCGCGAATGGGTGGGTGGAGTCAGATTATGGTGCTACGGCCACTGCTACTGTTGATGCTGTCTTCTTATCACTGCCCTTGCTGCTATGAGCTCTATCCTGAGTGGCTCGTGCTGGCCGCGTCGGAACTCGAATTGCTCTTGTGATCTTCCTTCTCATGATCGGGACACCAGCCTTTTAGCTACAGTAGACTCGACAACTGCCAGGACAAACCTCTGATCCTACGCGGACCTAAACTGGGCCTAAGCCCAAACAAAGCCCCTAAGCTTGAACACCAAACCATACACTCTACACCCTTCCCAAGGACGCCCAACTGAAGGTCTCTGCAGCGGCCCGGTTTGCAAGAGCTGGAGGTTCTAGGGTTATACAGGCGTGTGTTGTCATCATGACTTGTTTAGTATGGTAGTTGAATCCATGGCCTGGGTTCTTGCGATCGAGGACTCAAGCAGGTACCGACGTGTCAAAGGTGGCAGGCATGCGGCTGTCATCCGACGATCTCATCACCACTCTCCTAGCACAAGTGGCTGGGTCATTTTCATGATGTCGTCTGATCGCAGTGTGCTGGCGTAGTAAAGTCGTTTGATTTATCTTCGTGGGCACATGCTGTCAAATCAACCACGACAATGAAATCTGCTCATTCGCTGAAGCACGGCAATGGCAAGTGTCAATCGGCCTGCTGACAGCAAGCTAACAAGTTCATTCTCCAACGTGTGTTTTGAGCAATGACAAGCAGGCAGATAGGCTTTCATTGTGTGATGGACCGGGAATGAGTCAAGTTCCATGCTAGGGAGGAGTATGCAGAATCTCGCTTCCCCTGTGGTTGAGGACTCGTCTGTGTCATTGCAGTCTGTCAGTTGCCAGTTGCCAGGTGGCTTGTGGGTTTAGATTTTCCACAGCGAGGAGCTCCGCATCCCAGCGTTGGTTCTATCCATCAGCGGGCTGCAGCTCGCGCAAACTCCAAGTTCAACAGCTTAATTGCGATGAGGATGGTGCCGGTGATGATGCGACGACGGTGAGTGCTCACGGCGTACGGCTGATGGAAATAGATTGCAAATATTCGAGTGGTGGCACGAAGGGCTCAAACCGCAAATTACGCACGACAACCCAACTTGCAACTAACCAGGCGTTTTGTACAAATGTGACCCCCTCACCCTGCTGTGCGCCGGTATTCGAAAAGCTACTTGGGTGGAGCCTGACGGGCAACTGCGAAGACGCCTGGCCCCAGCAGCAGGAAATAGGTAGGATCAGGATTTGAAGGACACGAGTCGGAGATCGAATGCCACGGGCATCAGGGCTTTTGAGGGTCGAGGTGGTTCAGATTTTGGCATTTACGTTTTCGGGCTTCTGGGTGCGCCGACAAGCCACTGCTATACTCGGTGTCATAAAGACAACGAAGGGCCACAGTAAGCTCAGCAATCACATTAGTCAAACTCAGCATGATGAGACCAAGATCGGCCCTGCGGAGGCAGCCCCCAATACTCCAAGTCTTTTCAGTCCTAAACCGAAGAACCCAAGAGGATTTGGGTTTGAGTAGACGTCCTCAAAAACCAAAGCAGGATTTCGGGGAAAGCTATACCCGGACTGTACGGATGTTGGTGGGGAAGAGCAGGCTCCAGGGTTTCGGCTGAGGCATTCCAACCTGCCCCGAGTCAAGCTGATTCAGCTTGTTTCGCAAAGCCTCGGCGATGAAGGACAGCCGTCCGGACGGAGGACTTGGGGTTTAGGACGATTTTGGCTCCCGGTGAGCTAAGAGAACAAACAAAGAGTCATGACAACAGAGCACCTCACATGAACGATGCTGCAGATGCTCGCGAGCACGGGTGAGCTATATCGAACCCTCTAGATTGAAAAGGAAAAGCCTCCCAGAGACTCTTGGTGCTAACACAGGGAAGCCTGGGTCAGGAGGAAACCTTAACCCTCAACCTGAAAGCTTGAATCAGAGGTCTCATGATAATAACGAATCCGGAAGTTCGAGCCCCGCTAGACATCGAAGGCTCAGACTTTCAAATCACTCACCGCTGGCACAAGGGTAAGGGAGGTAATCATGATGATGCAATGAAGCTGTCTACGATAGCGGCGAGCATCACAGTTGCAATGCTGTTCGTCCGTACTGCTCCTGTTGCATCCGTTGCAGGTCGCAGATAGTTCAGATACTTATAGTTGAGTCGGAATGCGAGGACACACCCATCTGGAGTCTGGAATAAAGTGACTAGACAGACTGAGTCTTACTTGGCCCTGGCTGAATGAGCATTTCTATTCAAACCCTCGGAGACACTTGCGCTTAAGTGAAAAAACCCAGAAAACAAGTTCCAGGTTTGCACGGGGCCTGAACTTCATTCTGCTTTCTTTCCAGCTGCTGTCTCAGCTGCTCCTGGAGGCTGCCAATGCTTAGGGTTAAACGCTGGAGCCCGCACCCCTATAATTGACGGAAGACCGAGGTGTCCCAGACGAAGCCGCGTGGGCTGTCTCATGGAGTGTTGAGAAGAGGGGGAAGCTCCCTTTCAAAACATATGAGAAGGGCATGCCTATCCTCCAGCTGCATACGGGTTCTTCACATAATAAACAACGGATGGTAGGCAGGAAATCGCTCCGAACTTCAAGCCAAAACCACATCTTGCTGATACAACAAGTGGGGTCGCAGAGAGCACGACTCAAGCTACGGCCCACTACAAAATGTCAAAGACTCCACGCACTTCCCATACCGGGACGGGCAGGTGGCTTCCTCCCCTAAACTTTCAGCCTTTTCAAAGGTTGATGGGCAACCGCCATCTTGGACCTTTTCGGGGTCTGTATGGTAGGTTGCCGGATGATTACCGGCCCCGTTCATAAACGGAGCCATAAGCCTTCACCCATGTCAAGGGTTGCAACGACTGCTGAAATGATACGGCAACGCCGAAACGTGACGAACTGCTACGACCTCAAAGCCAAAGCCCGAAGCTTCAACCCCTCTACGATCCAGCTATAGATACCCTGTCTGCCTCTGGCGACAAGATGTTGCAGCAGAATGGTCTCCCGGCTTGGGTCTGGACGGTCCCCTACCCATTCTTGACAAACCCTCCCTAGGCCCGAAGGACACCGTTTCAGAAGTGCTGCAGCTCATGATTGTTCTGTGAGAAGCACACGCAAGACAACAAACCCAGAAAGAAGATCTGCTCAGAAGAACTTGCAGAGTGCTGCGAGTCTGAAGTTCGGACGAAGTACTGCAAAGGCTGCAAAAGCACTCAATTCAATGTCTCGACGGTATGCCACAGAGATTTACAAACACCATCGCGGCAAGCCTGCAGAAAGCATCAAATCTAAACAACCTGGGTCCCAGAGTCAAGTCCTGTCCTCCCTCTCAGCGACAGCCGTTGAGTTGTAGCATGAATGGCTAATCAACTGGAAAATCCCAGTGCTTGCCTTGATCTGTCTCTTTTGGCCCAGCTTGGAGCCCTCCTGCAGGGTTCGGGTGGTTCTCTTAGTGAAATTCGGACGTGGGATGACAAACCGCCTCTGTTCTCAAGCTCATGATCGGAAGAGGCTTAATTAAGGCTCGGGAAACGCCAAACCGTGGCCCCACAAGTATCGAGGCTGCAGTTTGCAAGCTGCTCGGCTTGAACTCCGATAACACACTGTGCTAAAACAAAGCAAGTGAAGAACATTGGGACAAGCTTTCGGGACAAACTCAAACCCAAACAAAACAGGGGACTCCATGATGGGCTTTGGACAGAAAGAGATTCGCGACCTTGGCTGCTTCCGTCAATGGCTGTGAACCCCAACACAGATCCTTTTGCGTGAAAATGTTGCGGCACACCATGAGCCCTTTAACCTTTCTGGCCTTGGCAAAGAAATGCAGTCTGCAAGAGCTGCATGAAATCATCCTAGGGTACTCTCAACCCCCAATCTGCAATACACAAGTCCAGCAGGAGCCATAAATCGGGCGGTGGGACCTTCCGGGGGCCACCATCGTCGTCGGAACCCACCTTCCCGCGTCAAGGTTGCAGGTTTCAGAAGGTTTTGCAACACAGGGAAAGTAAGGATTCGAGTGCTGAAAGACCGGATTCGCACACCGGTGTTTGGTTCCCTCGCGCAAAACAAGATACATTCGACCGTCACGGCTCCTGCATTGTGGGGACTGGATGTATGGATGTGATGAGAGGGCACGATGGTGGTAAGTATATGTAGGGCGGTTTGGTGTAGGGGCCAGATCCCTTAACCCTCCCCTCGACTCGTGGTCTTACAGTCTACAGAGTCTAGGCGCTTCGACTTCAGGCTTCGGAAGCCCATCAGTTACGCCGAGAAATGCCTCAATGACCTCCCCGGACTCGATCTGGGCTCCGACCTGGCACGCCGGGCTTGGAGCAACCGCTGGGCAAAGCAGTGCCGCGCCCATGAATCTCTTCTGTGCTTTGACACTGATCGGTTCTGAGAACCTCAATCAACTTCTCTCTCGAAATTGGAACCCAGGTACTCGACACTTAGGCTTCAGAACTCAGTTTGGCTAACATGAGATAGAATCCGAACACTCAACAGCTCGTCGCTCCCTGTTCTAAGTCATCGGCAGTCATGTACGGATCCACCGTCACGCCCCCAGGATGAGTATGTCTCCGCTTTCGTGCCTGATCCAGGTGGGGAGGCCCCGGAGATTTCAAAACCAGAAACATCTTGGGGTCGAGGGCTTCCAGTTTCAGGTTCGGGCTCAACTGGAACTTAGTGCTCCTCATCTGGCTTCAAAAATGGTGGGACCTTCTGGGGCCTAAGTACCTGAACCTCGTGCTTGAAACCCCGAACCGCAAGGCCTTCTCGACCGCAAGTAGTAAGCCAACTCGGAAACGTTCGCAGGACCGACTAAGCATTCGCAGCACCGACATAAGCTTGCGCCTGCCGTGTGAAAAGAACCTTGTGTTTCTGAGCCTCACACCTTCAACCCTACTCCTTACATCCAAAGATGTGGTTGGCAAATTGTGTGAATGCCCTACGGAGCGACGTCGTCCCATATCGTTAGACACGAGTTCAAGACACAAAGCAGCAGGACAAATGTTATGCAGCACCAGCACCGCAATCACGCACTTTCGGCAAGACTACGAAACGACGACATGACTGTGATTGCAAGAACCATCTTCGTGTTTCGGATTAGAGTCACTAGCGCTCTACCCATCCGAGCTGAAACACTTCAATTTCCCAGAGCCGGCACTCTGACATGATCCGATTTGGGCCTTGAAGCCGGCCCTGAAAGGCTTTGCTAGGCTGCTGAGGCGATCGAGTGGGAGTGGACCATCCGGGCCCATGGCCCGAGGGGCCATGGCCTGCAGAATTGGAACTCTAAGGAGAAGTTTAAGCGAGTCGATGTATGTGGTTCCAGGAACCTGGGTGCTTACTACAGGTAACAGTTAAACGAATGAACAAGGACACATCTCTGCACAGAGTGCCGGAGTACCGGCCAGTTGCCACACATCGACTCTCTTGTCTGCCCTTTCTTTGTCCTGGCCTTTCTCCTTTGCTCGCTTTCTTCTTGCCCCGATTGTCCATGTATATATACATATATACACACACACGCATCTGTAACTGTTTATCTTTATCTCTCTGGTTGTGCATGTGGGCACGGAGGGTCTGAGGAGTTTGTTCAGCTCTTCGCTTGGCCAGTCCAGCCTGGGTGCTGCGGTCGCCGTCGTCTTCAAGAAGTAGGACCTGGCCCGCTAGACGGAAGCCCGGTAATAGCAGTAGCATTTCCAACAACAAGTACTGGTACATAGCAACATTGAGGAGGACTGCTGCGACAGCTATAAACTTGAGCTACGTGCAACACCCGCCAACAGGAAGTGGTGCGAAGTTGAGGCCTCTCTGAGCCTCTCCGTCCGACTCAAGGCCAGCTTTACATCGCAAGGCTCAAGGAACGGAGACTTCTTTTGCTGAGCACAGCAAAGGCACAGGTCATGAGATGACTCTGTCACCATGTCGACATGCGCACCAAGCGAACACTGGACATCGGCCAATTGTTGCGTGGATGCTTTTATCCACGCACTGAAGGTCAGCCCGGGTGGCTGACCCCTCGGTGCGCACGCAGATGTCTGCACAAGACGTACGATGAATTGAACCCCGTGCCGTCAACCTGGCTATAGATTGCTAAGTGCCTGGCGTGGCATCACCCGTGCTGTTTTCAGTGGGTGACTTGCCATCGCTTGTTCCACAAAGCAGGGAAGACAGGAGCTTCATGGACGATCAAAAGATAGCGCTTCAGCACATTGCTGTCATGAAGACCCCTCTATCAGTAAGAGACTGAGAAGCAAACACGAGCCTGTGCACGTCTCTGAACAGCAAATCCATGCCGCTGGGATTGAAGTTCTGGGAACTACTTCCAAGACCCTGCCACATCAATGAGATCTTCTACAGGCTCCAAGCCCTGGGCTCATCCTGGCACACTCTGTGCTTTTCACCGTCCGGGCATGACGAGGGAGTTGCTGAAGGCCTACATGCATTCTTTGGGGTCTGGGGTTTTAGGGTGACCCTATCTCCGAACCGCTTGGGAGGTGGGTCATGACTGACTCTCGGTAGATGAGGTTCTGTATTGGCCTGGGTGCCTGCAAGCGACGTGGGAGCAGGAAGGCTGAACTTCGTCCGAAGCAGGCTTTAGTACATGTCCGATTTTCGGATTAAGAAACGAACGCAGCTAGTCACAGCCAGTACAGTAGTCAGGAGTCCTTTCCCCGAACTTGAAAACTCGGTCAGTCTGTAGCATGAACCTATGGACTGAGCATAATAAGATGACATTTGTCTCCGTCCTCTCCGAAAAAGGAGCCCCGAAGTGAAAAGCTATGGACCTGGACTTATTGATAAGGGCTGAAAGCAGTTTAGGGCCTGGAGTTCAGGTCGTGCCATTCCGTTACAGATGGTTGCAGCTTGAAACGGCACTTCCTGACTCTTAGCCTTAAACCTACAAGGCCAAACAAAAGACATGCTCGGCCTTGAGATGTGGGATGATTGATCCCATGATCGCTGAGGAGACCACCAAGCGCACTGCCCCTGGTGCCCAGCCTGACACCACATGGATCCAAACTACTTCTGCTTGGGTTAGGCGGAATACTATCCCAAAGCGATACACGGACCCCTCAGGTCATCAGCTCATGCCAAGCATAAAGCGTTGGGAGCGCAGCGACGCTACTGTCCGGACTCTTTGGGGCCCCGAGAACCCAAGGCTTGGAGCGCTTAGAGAGAGGTCCGGGGCTTAGGGCGTACCCAGACTTCCGAGTTCTTGGGGTTTAGGTTTGACGCCATTTGAGGCTCAGGCCGAGGGATTAAATTTGATAGCATGCTTCTGATTTCGCTTGCAGGAGGCTTCAGTTTGTACGATGCAGGATCATCGTTTGGGTCATTTTGAATTCGCTTCCGTTGCTCGATGCCATGCATGGCACGATGGATAACAGTAATCGTTGATCGTTACCAAAACTTCGTACGTGAGGTGTGCTTGCCCGCGCAGATGGGGGGGACTTGTGCAGACTTAAGAAGCGTCTAGCTGTGCAACCTTGCACCCCCTGAAATATTGGGCTTTCGTTCTGGTCATCTATCCCTAAAGCTAGGTTAAACTCTGTCACTCGAACCTACTATCATGCCCAAACTAACACTCGCTCTCGATGCACGACTCATCGAAACCAGGGCAAAATGTCGCCCCATTGCTGGCGTCTTGCAAATGGCCGACGCTGAAATGATACTCTCCCAAGCAGCGACACCGACATGTTGGTCCCGGCACGGCCCGCCTGCCAAAATTCGTTTCGGCCCCTTGGAAACGATCTCGTCCATGAAGGAGATGTTATGCGTCTTCGCCGCACGGAGCATCTCAAACGGATAGCTCACCTCTGCGTCCGGGACTGTCTAGGGTTTCATCCTTTCACTTGTGTGAGACAGAGGGGAAAGTCAAGTGAATGCTTAAGCCTATATGGTGAACTATCCCTCTGCATTCCGGCTGACAGTCCAATTTTCCAAGTCGCAAAGGACCCCACCACTCCGCCACAGGCCCCTGCCATCATGTGTCTGGGCCCATCTGGAATGTCAAAAGAGGAGTTGAGAGCCATCTCTGTGAACCTTTGGCTGCTGGGAGTCATGCAAAAAGGCTCCTCAATAATTATTCCGCCAGCGGAGAACCCAAACAATGAAGATCAGGCACCGTGAACCCCGAATGAAGATGCCAGGACGACCACAACGACCACCACCACTACGACGACCATTATCACCAAGCGCCGGGAACGACCAGGAACACCGGGACCACTACACTGCCACGACGAAAGCGTGAACAGGATCACCACGACCACTGCCACGACCAGGAACAGGAACCAGAACCAACACCCAGAACCAGAACCACCAGCAGGCGACGAGACTGCACGGTCCCCAAAAGTAATCCATGCGGACGAGCCCAAGAAGCCTCAGAGTGTGGCCCTGCCAGGGTTTGAGCACTTCGCCAGTTTTGAGAGCACCAGAGGCTCCCTATCTGTGACAGCTGCATAAGTTCCCGAGGCTAACTTGCCTCAACTGTCACAGCCGGTGAAGTTGCAGAGGCTCAAGTACCAAAACTGCGTGGTGGTCTTCGAAAACACTGTAAATACTGTGCAACACGTAGGTGCTGCCAAGAGGTTTCAACACTCCCAAAACCTGGAGCGCAACATCTTCTAAACATCAAAAACAAAGATGCCAGCTGTACGTGGGAGGGCTTCGCCAACACCCTTACAGCCCAGACCTCCGCGTAGGAGGGTTTGCTTTTGAAGTGGTGTGTGGTGTTCGAGAAGCTGCCTGTACGTCATCATGCCCCCCCAAACCCCGCCCGGGAAGCAGCAATGGTGCTGAACAACGGTGCTAAAGAACGGTGGCTAGCAATGGACTACGACATGACACTTTAAATACCGCGTAGAAAACAAGCTTCCCCCCAACCCATTTCGAGTTTTCGCCGAAAGTCCTGGCAAAGCCCAATGCCGAGTTTGCAAAGTCCAGAGTACGATTGGTGACTATATGAGATGGTCCGACATCACGAAAGTCCTAGAAAAATCCGAGTAAGACGGCTCTTCTGGAGATGTTGTTCGGGGGGTCTGCATAACAATGTCGTCATCATCCCCCCTCTCCTGCGACCCCTTATGACCCCTTCCCCCAAAATGCAAGTCCAGAATCGGAAGCTCGAGTTTGCAAACTCGCAAGTGAATTTTGAAGCTTCATAAGATGTTCCTACATGATGAAAGTGCTGTAAATACCGAGTGAAACGGATGTGTGCGAGAAGAGTATGTAAGAGGGGTGGTTGGTAGGGGGGGGGCGCCTACTACTACTACTACTACTACGACTAGTAGTAGTAGTAGTACTACTACTACTACTACTGCTAGTACTACTTGTACTACTTGTACTACTAGTACTACTAGTACTACAATACTACTAGTACTACCGGTACAACTACCACGACTACTGCAACTACTTCTACTTCTACTTCGACTACTTCTACTACTACTACTACTAGTACTACTAGTACCACTAGTACTACTAGTACTACTAGTGTTACTAGTATTACTAGTTTTGCTAGTCTTACTAGTACTACTAGTATTACTAGTATTACTAGTACTACTAGTATTACTAGTATTACTGGTATCGCTAGTATTCCTGATATTACTAGTATCGCCAGTATTACTAGTATTGCTAGTATTACTAGTATTACTTGTACTACAAGTATTACTAGTACTTGTACTACGGTGGATGATATATATCCTGCATTACCTTAATGACCCTAGACTATGGGATTTATGGTATATTCCTTATTATGGGCCAAGGCAGGATTTATCTCATCAGTACTAGTACTAGTACTCGTAACAATACTAGTACTATACTAGTACTGCTACTGCTATTGCTGCTAGTACTGCTACTGCTTCTGCTTCTGCTACTGCTGCCGCTCCTACTACGACTACGACGACGACGACTACTACTGCTATTAACTCCTACTACTGCACGCCATGGGCGCCGTTGATGCCCTCGTGGGGCCAACCGCAACAAGGAGGTGGAGGGATTTTCGTGATATTTACCGCACTCGTAGTTTTTGAAGTAGTAGGGAAGTATGTGCCGAACTGCCTAATTAACTTCTTTTGTCGCGATGATTTAAGCAGAACCTGTTCAAGCTGGTGAAGCAGGTGCATAGATGCATCGCCTGCAACTGCCGGGATCATCCTGTCGACAACTGCCCTTTGAAAGGATACCAACATGCAATAAATTCCAGAGCTTTTGCATTTTGCATTTGGAACGGACGCTTGCACAGCATGTCTTTTACCAGAAACGTCAAGTATGTATATGCGGTACAAAACCGCGGTAAATACCAATGTTTGACGAATGCGCGCGTGAGCATCTTGCCCTAGTAGAAACATGCATCTTGGGCCCGCAGCGTCCATAAGGGCTGAAAGCGATTGGGACGGGCATGTTTCCAACATGAACCCACCTCCCAAAAAAACCCACCTACCTCAAAGTCAAAAATGCAAACCCCACGTAGGCACTGCAGGCGCGTGCTTCCTACTCCTACCCCTACGTCTACTGTTGCCACTACGGCTACTGCTACTGCTTTACTGACTGCTGCTGCTGCCACTGTTACTACTATTGGGGCATGCAGGATATCCTGCATCGCCCAGATGCTGACTCGTGACATCGCCCATCACCATGGCCCATTTGATGATCGTATGCTACGTGGCTGGTGCAAGTTGTTTGTCAGTGGAACCCGCGGCCCTCTCCATGTCTGGACATCGATGTTAAACAAGGCGTGCGGGGTATTCTCGTTGTTGGTCTACTTAGACTGGTGCAAAATTTCCTCCACCAACAGTACCGGTCAGCATCGCCAAATCGAGATAGGGAGAAGCTTCTACGAGTGGATATGCTTTTGGAAAGGCGTGCTTGCGAAGTTGGATGTACCGGTGGACGGCTTTCCCTGTGCTCATGGTGAGCAGGCTCGATCTGCTTTGTTGACTTAGCAGGTATAATGAGGTATTGTGACTTCATGACAGTTAACACTATACAGGTAAACTGCCAAATGCTCCAAAAAACATTTTGTGAAACTTGCACTTCAAAAAGAGAGAAAACTCCGACCTGATTGCTCTGAATGCCTGGAGTGGAGAAAATGCTGGTTTTTTTGCAGCAGTTCGGCAGTGTTCACTGTAGTGTTAACTGGGCATTAGCTGAGCATTATCTGTGCAAACCAAGCAAAAGCTTCTAGGCCATGTCGCCATCCAGGGCCATGCGAGACACTTGGCCAAACCACCCAGAACTGTTCCCCTAATAGGGATTCTGTCGGGGGCCGGAGGAAACCCTACATCGCCCAGATGAGATGCTGACTCGTGACATCGCCCATCCCCAGGACCCCGCGCCCCATGTTTAATATTGATGATTATATGCCATGTGGCTAGTGAAAGTTTTGTCAGTGGAACCCACGGTCTCCTCAGCCTGGACATCAGCTCAAACTGGTGCAAGATTTCCGCCATCGACAGTGCCACTGCCACTACGGCTACCGCCACTGCTGCTACTGCTGCTGCTGCTGCTACTGCTACTGCTGCTCCAACTCGTGCTCCCTGCAGCGACGACCAGGACGAGGAGGCGGACAACGAGGAGGAGGACGACGACGACCACCGCTGGCACTGCGACTGCCACACGCTACCACGAAAGACAACAGTGTCTTGGGTCACAGTATATAGGAGTAACAACAGGCATTGTCATAACTCCTCATCAACAGCATCGTCATCACCATGGGAAATTCTAGTGGGACGTGAATCTTGACTTCAAAGCCGGGACGAAGCCTTGTAGATGCTGGACACTGACACTGCAAGCCAAAAGAACCCTGAAGTCAAGACTGATTAGTTGAGAGGCTGAAGACTAAGTTAAGATGCTTATGTTTGAGCCAGAGCAGCTTATAACCACCCACCATCCCACCATTGCAGATGGTGTTTCGGCAAAGAACGGCACCGGCACCTTTCCAAAAAGCTCCCACGCCTGCCAGGGAAGAAGTATAGTGGCCCCACCCCTCATGTCCAACTCGCCTCGGGAATACTCGAAGCATGGTTCAGGTTAACCCGCCGGCACCTTCAACGCGGTAGATGGTCTGAATTGCATCGACCATGCCGGTGTAGCCCCATTCCTTGGACAACATAAGGAAATTCTCCTAATCTCGCCTCGCCTTGGTGGACACCCCTTCTCAGTCTCCTTTCTGTGGACTCATTGATTGGCGTCAAGGCATCGTTCGACAAAATGTTATGCCCTCCACTTGTCCGTAGGCAGCAGGACACTCCGACTTTAACTCCCGGCCTCCGCGGTGCCTAACTGTCAAACTGCAAAAAGCTTAAGCCTCAAATCCAAGAGTAGGCCACTCTTCGCCTGCAGCCGGGCCGAGGCGGACGACGCGAAGCGTTTACAGTAAGTAAGCGATCTCCAAGCCCCCGCTGATTAGTGAGTATGCCAGGCAAGCCATTCAGAGCGACACATCGTAGCTGCCTCAGCTCTCAAGTTCCTCCTACATGAAGACTTACATCTGCCTTTGCATGTTTCTGCCCCGAAGGAAGCCACAGCTTGAAAGTTTCGGGAGCCAATTCCTCAAATCCCGGAATCCCCAAGATGCCCCCAAATCCGAATCCTCAAGCCCTTTAAATTCTTTAACCACCCAAGATATTGAACCGCCAAAGGCACAGGTCTCTGCATACGGAACTTTACGAAGTTGATGGGGTTCACCAACGCGACTTCCGAGGCCCCCGTGGCCATGCCTTGGCAGACAAGCGCCACTACAAAAGGATTTGAAATGCAATGTAGGGTCGAGGGTTTTTGAAGGTTTAAGTCCCAGGTACTTTGTAAGGGTCTGGGATTGTAGCTGTTTGATGAGCAGTTCTGGGTTGTGGGTTAATTAGCACCTTCAACCCAGAGGACTTTTAAAGTTGGTCTGGAGTCTTGTTGTCAGACATGTGCGAAAATCCGTCTCTCAGGCAATTTAGGTGAAACACTGCGAATACTGTGCAAGGCAAGTGCACAACAACCCAAACCACGCCCGCACAAGCTCTCATTGAGACCTAAGTGCCTACACCGCACCAGTGCAAGCATAGCGGCCAATGCCGGTCGCGGTTCGGCCATCCGCCTTCTTCATATCGCCCTCGGGGGCGAACGAGTTGATGTAGAAGTTCAGGATGGAATAGTGAATCCTCGGCCGCATGAGGTTGGGCTACATCTGTATGTATATATACAAATAAATAGATAGATGGGTAGGTCGATAGATAGATAGATAGAGTTTCAGGCGACATTTGCGGTGTGATGTCGTAGAAGACCCTGTCGCGATCGACATGCGGATCTCTTCTTTGGGTACGTACCATCATGGAGCTGGTCAACACGCAACAAAACGCTCATTCTCTCCACATGTTCCATGTAGCCTGTAGCCTCCCACCCTGAGCTGTGCTCAATGTTGGAATTGAACTTTTCACTTCCCAAACTCATTCCAGCTTGGGTTCACCGCTTTCGGAACTGCACCGGCCAATGCTGTCGGGAGCGCTCGGTACAATGCGCCTGCGCCGACAAGAGCTGAAAGCCGTGCTCTGGTGACTACTTGACGCCTTTCAAGAGACTGTATAAGAATGAGAAGATGAACATAACTCTTGTGGGGAACTTGGGTGTCTTTTGCGTCTCGGTGCCGACGACTTCTGCCTCCTATTCTTCCGATCCTTCTCCATGATCTATCCGAGGATCTGGTTCCCGAATGCGTAGCAGAAGGGTTCCCGTTTTAAAGGTTGGGGTCCAGGGGTCCAATCGTTGACCAGGGATCGTCGCTAAAGCGTTCGCAAGCGTTCGCGGAGCGTTCGCGTGTGTCGCGGGTGTGTCGCAGCCGTGTCCCAGCCCCCAGCCCCGCTCTCCCGGCCCCAGTCNAAGTGATACGTGAGACAGTAAGGGCACCTGGATGTGTAACATCAGTGTTTCAACCAGGCACAAATTTAAAAACACGTAGAACTGCATAGCCGTAGAGTCGGCAGTCTATATAGCCTGTTCTCGCCCAAGCGAATTAAGAGCGGAGTGATTGAGCTACAATGTGACTTGAGAGAACTGTACTTCTCTAACCTGGAGGCAGCTGTGATGAAGCAGACAAAAACAAACGCAACGGATCTTCTTTCAAAACTCATTTGAAAAAGTGCCCACATGGTCAGTTACCTCTCCAGAAGGAAAGCATACTGCACAAGATACGTGAAGTATAA